>CM044104.1:18707176-18738068 GCA_024174645.1 Lemna minuta
TAGAGAAATTCTTGATGATCTCTTCGGATTTGATCAAATCGGACAATGAAATGACGACATAAATTAAGAAATTTGATATTTTATTAAAGAGGACTCGAAGATGAATCCACGGAATCAAAAATCACTAAATTTGACTTTGATTTCGTGGAGAAATCATTGAATGAACAAAGGAAATATTTTTAAAAATGTAAAGAGTGAAAAATCGAAAATAAGAACTAAATTAAATAAAATTATGATTCTCAAATGAAATTAAAAGCTGTACGAAGATAGATTAGGATGAAACACAATCACTAACACACAATTGTGATCGAATTGATCCAATTAATCGCCGGAATCAAGGCTATTCATCAAAATTCAGAAAATCACGATCTTGGAGTTCAAGCTTCGATTTCTTCCTCGTCAATCGTCAAAATCTTGATCTCAAGCACTCCGTGGACGCGGAAATGTGTCAAGGAGCGATTGGGAACAAGAGATTTGGTGTCTAAACAGTTCGATTTACTTGAATTTCTCTCGAATGTTTAACATCGTCGAAGAACATATGAATTTATAGGCTAATTTGGGCGTAATCGTCTGATCGTCGATTCATTTTCAATCAACGGCTCTGATGAAGCGCCGCATATGCGAATCGTTACGATTAAGTCGTGGCCGTTGGATTGCAGATGGACCGCTGAGATAATGCCATGTTGCGTACGTTATAAAAATGTTTCAAATCCTCGCCGTTGGATCGCGATCGGACGATTCAGATGCTCTCTGTCGGTTCTAATACCAGCCGTTATAAATCCTTTGATCAACAGCTGATATTAAATCGTTTAGAAAACGATTCGCCAACGAATCCGGATGCACCACGTATCCCACACCTTTAAGTGAAGATCGACGATCGCGATTTAATCGCGCAATCGGATGTCCCACGATGCGCCACGTCACATTTCGCCTATGATCATCGATCGCGATCGATCGGATGCTCCAGATTACGCCACGTCACCTGCGCGCTTATAAAATTCAGAGAAATCAATTTTTTAATTGTAAAAATCGATTTTTAATTCCAGAAAATCCTTAGAAATTCATTAAAAATTCAGAAAAATTCTAGAAAAATCCCTAAAAATTAGAAAATTCATAACCTTCAAAAGATAACTCCAAATTAATCCAAATTTCTTTCATTTGATCTGAAATTTAATGATCTATCATTCTAAAAAGTCAAATTTAATAAATAACAAGAAATTTTCTACTTAAAAAATACATTCATTTCTCTAAGATTTTAACATTAGAAAATTAAATGAATGTTTATAAAAATGATTTCTCTCATTATTTAACTTTAAAAACCACTTATAATCTCAAGTAAAGATAGTTTATAAAATTATTTATCTTTAATTCATCATAATTTATCTTTAACCCTAATTTAAAGTATTTTAAGATTATAATGACTTTTTCATAGAATGATAGATAAATACTCATAAATATGATAACATGCATAGGAATGAAATAATTTATGCCTTAATATGCATCAATAATCATGTATTATCATGTTTAATTAGCATGTTATCAGTGATGCTTGACATTTATGGTCCATCTTAAAGGGGGAGTGTGTGTGCCCATGCCACCAAAGTTCTAACGGGCCTCGTTAGGCCAAATATTATTTCCTCTCCCTTATGGCCTTGATAACATGCTATATTTACATCATAAAACATGATTTTTCATGCATATTAAAGCCTAAATGATTTCATTTACATGCATGTTATCATATTTATATGTATTTTTCTATTATTCTCTTAAAAAGTCATTATAATCCCAAAATACTTTAATTTAGGGTTAATTTTTATAAATTAGATTTAATAATTTTGATAACCCATATTTTTCTAGAGATTATACCTTTTTTTAAAGTTAAAATAATAAGAGAAACAATTTTTATAAACATTCATTTTATTTTCTAAAGTTTAAAATCTTAATAAATGAATGTATTTTTTGAAATAATAATTTTAAATCTTATTATTTATTTAATTTGACCTTTTAGAATAATAGATAATTAAATTTTGGATCAAATGAAAGAAATTTGGATTAATTTGGAGTTATATATTAAAAGATATGATTTTTACAATTTAGGAATTTTTTTTCGGATTTTTAAACTCTTTTTCCTATTTTATTTTCTATTTTTAAACCTGTTTTAATAAATAAAAAAATAAATAAAAATAAAAAATGGGCGCGGGGCCCGCCTAGATGCGACGTGGCACGCAAGGCCACGTGGCAGCGCCACGCGGACCCGCGCAGCGCCTACGTGGCGCGATATATATTTAATATAATTTATTTACTAGATATATATAAAGAGGTCTTCAGCCTTCGCTATAGGGAAGGGTTATTAACCATTTAAATCGTCGGGTCTTATAAACCCGACGATTCCCTTTTGTTTTTGCCGTGTGGGACTAAATCCCATGCTTTACTTACCTTTCAGGTGACGTGGCGCGACGATAGGCGTTGGATCTCGTGGATGGACGATTGACACACGTCGATCGCGTGGAGCGCGGACCACCGAATCACATCAAGCGCACGTGCTTAATTGAAAGGATTATAACGGCCGAGATTTAATCGTGCAGGACGCATCTCGACCGTCAGATCAAGATCGAAGGGGCGAAATTGAAGGCGTTTTATAACGTTTCTCTAATGATCACATCTGGACCGTCCATCGCGATCGGACGGCTACGATATTTTCAAAACGGTCCACGATGGACCGTTCCATCATAACCGTCAATCGAAACGATCGGACGGTTACGAAATTTTGTCCTATAAAACGATGTGTTCTTCACGTTTGTAAGATCCGAGTTTGAGATTCAATCTAATTGACTGTCAAGACACCTCTCTCTCTCGTTTCTCTCGAGTTCTTCCTCTTCCTCTTTCAATTCCGCGTCCACGGAGGGGTAGAAGTCGAGATTTGGTGGAAAATTGAGGGAGAAATTGACACTTGAAGCTCACGTTCGCGTTCTTCACGTTTTTGGTGATTAATCGGCTTAATCACATCGTTTCGATCGCTAATTGGGTTTAGTGGAAGCGGTTTTTCCTTAATTATCTCCCTATCATGTTTAATTTGTGTTTAGATTAGGATTTGCACTTTAATTTTGTTAAATTTCATCCAAAATCACGATTTCGATCGTCCAAAATTTCTTTCCACTTCGAATCTTGATTTCTCCTAAAATCAAGTCCAAATTGGACAATTTTTGATTCCGTGGAATCGATTTGAAGTCTACTTTCTTAAAATACCATTTTCCCCAATTTCTACCATCAATTTCTCGTCCGATTTGATCAAATTTGAAGATTACATCAAGAAATTGCTTAATTCCCTGTGGATTCGACCCATATTTACCATTATACCCTTGAATTCGTGATTAATTCTCAAAATTGGTAAGTTTGGAATTATTTTTGACGCGATACTGCGTGAAATCGACGACCTCGCGGTTTCGTCTCGTCAAATGGCGCCGCAGCTCGGGAATTAAGGCAATTTTCGATCAAATTAAGTCAATTTTGACTTGGTCAACACGGATTTTTCTCTTAATTTCTTGAAATTCAAGCAATTCAATCGTATTTTGAGTGATCCGAAGTAGAAATCCATCTTCGAGATCCTTAATTAGATAAGAATAAGTGATTTTTGCTCCTTTTCTAGGGATTACGGGCGATCACTTACTCAAAATCGCGTTAAGAACGCGTAAATCTCACGGATACCGACACTCAGGTACGACTGATTTCAATTTTGAATATATTTTAAGTATTTATAAGTTATTATCCATCTACCTACTCGATCCACTCTTCATGAGAAGACGAACGGCATGGAGAGTACTGAATAATCCCCTAGAAATAGACCTCTTTGAACGATCCTTGCAGACTCCCGAAGCTACCGAGAGCGACACTACCGAGATCGACTCAACTTTTGATCCTACCGAACCAGTAGAAATGGCCCAGAATGATGAAGGAAATGCTAGGAAACGCCTTAGTGACTATGCTAGGCCCGTCCTCCAGCGACCCGTCACTAGAATTCACGCACCCCTAGGACGAGGGGACAATTTTAGAATAGACTCCCATGTAATGAGCATGCTGCCTATCTTTCATGGTAAGCCTTCCGAAGATCCCTATAGACAGGTAGATGAGCTTTCCCAAGTTTGTGAGATCAACCACCTTCAAAATGTCCAAGCCGACACGATGAAGATGAAACTCTTTCCCGTTACCCTTAGAGATAGAGCCAAGGACTGGTTTTTAAAATTAGGGAAAGAATTCACAAGTTGGACCGAAATGGAGGAAGAGTTCTTAAGAAAATATTATTCAGTAGGAAAGACCACCTCCGTCCGAAAAGCCATCCGAGAGTTCACCCAAGGCTCGTCTAAAACCTTCCACGAAGCCTGGGAACGACTAAGAGATCTTACGAGGGAGTGCCCACACCATGGCATATCTAACCACGAATTAACTCAAATTTTTTATGACGGGTTAGGCCCGTAAGATAGATACCTTTTGGATGCAGCTAGCGGCGGCACCTTTATGAGCAAATATGAAGACGACGCGATGGATCTCATCGAAACGGTGGCGGAAAATAGTCACCATAATGAGGCGAAACCATTTGGAAGAGGTGCAATACCGAAAGCTCTAGACGCCAAGTCAGCGAAAACGGGGATGCTCCTCGAAAGAATCGACAAAATGTCGGAAGTTCAGAACTTACTACTGGACCGACTCAACATCCACAACGGTTCCGAAGGACTCGCCCCCGTCTCACTTCAAGAAGCGTCACCATGCGCGACGTGCTCAAGATTCGACCACGTCGAATTAGATTGCCCCGTGATGGCAATCCAAGGGCAAGGAATGTATAGACAAGGTCCATCAGGGAGGACCGAGTCAACGAGGGACGACCAAATTATCCGGGTAATTACCCTAATCAATATAATACCCCTGTTTTTAACAATTCCTTGCAGAATAATGGCTATAGGAGGAACAACGATCAACCTTATCCTCCACAATACAACGGTCAGCAAAATTACCCTAATCAAAGACCGTCGTCGTTCGTCCCGCCGACTCAACCACAAGCATACACGCAAGCTCCACGCCAAACCACGCCGGCATCCTACCCGATCCTCGGCGCGATCTCGCAATTAATGGAGCAAATGACGAGGATGAACTCACGCGTGGACGAGATTCAGGACTTCGTCAAGACGAACGTCCAACCGACGACAGACAAAAAGGGTAAGCAAGTAACTTTTACTGACCAGTTGCCCTCGAAGGCCACGGCAAACCCAAGAAATCAAGGAGCTTCGTCGACCCAGACTCACAACATTAACCATATACACGTCGACGAAGAAGCCGTAGAATCAGCCCTGGCCGTATCAAGCCTTCGAAGTGGGAAAACTCTGCCGGATCCATACAAGGATCACCCTTTCCACCAAGGCCAAAAAGAAGAAGAGGAAACGCCAATTATCGTCGAGCAAGACACTGATTTAGAGGACGAGGAAGAACAGGTTACGGCTGAACCTAACTCTGACAAATATAAGCCCCCTGTGCCTTATCCTCAAGCCTTAAACCGACCAAAAGCCAAGAATAACGAAACCGAGGAAAACCTACTAGAAGCCTTTAAGAAGGTAACCATAACTATTCCCTTAACAGAAGCCATCAAGCATATCCCTACCTATGCAAAATTCCTAAAAGGTAGATGTACCCCCCATAGAAGCCCTAAACGGATCCAACTTAGTGAGACGGTAAGCTCCATCATGATGAATTCCTTACCCGTAAAAAAGAGAGATCCGGGAGCACCCATGATCACGAGTGAAATCGGAGGAATGTCCTTTACTAGGTCCCTACTAGATACATGAGCCAGTATAAACATCCTCCCTAAAGCTGTATTCGACCGTCATCATGTAGGGGAGTTACAACCATTCCTAGTAGAGTTATGCTTAGCCGATGGATCTGTTAGAAAATCCCATGGACTAGTAGAAGACGTCATCGTAAGAATAGAAGATTGTTATTTCACGGTAGATTTCCTAGTGGTCGATATGAAAATAACTAAGGAGCTGAGCCAAGCCCCGATCATATTAGGACGACCCTTCCTAGCTACCGCAAAAGCCGTAACCGACTGGGGGAAAGGAGAAGTAATTCTCAAAGTGGGAGAGCACACCGTGAAGGTCGACATCAACAAGCTAATGAAATACCCTTCACGAGCATCTGAAGACTTGGGAGCCATCGACTTCACCGACGATCAAGACATAGACGAATGCGTAGAAGAAGTAATGATGATCGACGAGGAAGCAAGATATGAAGAGCTTCCGATGGACGAGCCAACTTTAGAGCTCAAAACTCTCCCATCTACACTCAAGTATGCCTTCCTTGACGACGAGAAAGCAAAGCCGGTAATTATTTCGTCCAAGCTGGACCTCAAGCAAGAAGAGAAATTACTGGAAGTGCTAAGGAAGAATAAAGAAGCAATCGGATGGACCCTGACGGACCTAAAAGGGCTAGACCCTTCACTATGTACTCATCGCATCTTCCTAGAGGATGAGTCAAGACCCGTCGTGGAGGCCTGTAGACGACTCAACCCAAGGGTATGGGAGGCCGTAAAAGAAGAAATTCTTAAATGGCTAAATGCAGAAATTATCTACCCCATATCCGATAGCCAATGTGTGAGTCCGGTACACGTCGTCCCGAAGAAAGCCAGAGTAACGGTTACGATGAACGAGAAGGGCGAGGAAATCCAGACGCGCCTACCGACGAAGTGGAGGGTCTGCATCGACTATCGAAAGCTGAACTTCGCGACTAAGAAGGACCACTTCCCGCTACCGTTCATCGACCAGATCCTATACCGACTGGCAGGATCCAACTACTTCTGCTTCCTCGACGGATACTCGGGCTATAATCAGATTGCTATCCACCCCGACGATCAAGAGAAGACCACGTTCACTTGTCCTTTTGGCACCTTCGCCTTCAGACGCATGCCATTCGGACTGTGGAACGTCCCCGCGACCTTCCAACGATGTATGACGGCTATCTTCTCCGACTTTCTTGGCGACAGTTTAGAAGTCTTCATGGACGATTTCTCCGTCTTTGGAAACGACTTCGAGACTTTTCTTGCTCACCTGACGAAGATACTGGAGGTATGCGTCAGGAAACAACTGGTACTTAGCTGGGAGAAATCACACTTCATGGTACGAGAGGGAGTAGTGCTCGGGCACATCGTCTCGGGCAAGGGCTTAGAAGTGGATAAGGCCAAGATAGTGGTCATCCAAAACCTCCCTCTCCCAAATACCGTGAAGGATTTAAGGAGCTTTCTCGGGCACGTCGGCTTCTACCAGAGATTCATCCAGCACTTCGCGAAAGTCTCCAAGCCCCTCACCACCCTTCTTTGCAAAGACAAAGACTTCATCATCGACGAAGAAGGGAAGCGCGCATTCAAGACATTGAAGCAAGCACTGATCGAAGCACCGATTCTACAAAGTCCTAATTGGGACTTACTGATAAGTCTGAAATATCGAATGCGATGTGTCGTCGTTTTTTATTTATTTCAGACTTAATCAAGAAAATTTATATAAAAGAATTTCCCTTAACAATTGCAAATATCAAAAATATGTGGCTTGTAAGGGGTCGAACCCAAGGGAGGTTACACCGGTATCTACCTTTCTTCTATTTCAACTCAGATTTGTAATTTTAAAGTTCAAAGATTATTTAACCAACTTTCAAGAAACATATAATCAGACTTATCCCTTTTTTTTTGTTTCTAGTAAAACATCTTCTCTGTCCTCTTTTTGTTTATTACCAACTATATGAAGCATGCGAATATCATGTTTAAACTTCTGCAGAAAACTTCTTACTGATATTTTTTTTAAATTTATTTTCCACAGAACCTTCAATTCAATCTAAAGTTTATTATTTAAATTTTTTTCTGATTATTCTTTTTAAATGTATCTTCTAATGTCTTAATAATTTTTTAGGCATTAATCTCTCTGTTTCATGTTTAATGCAGAATAGAAGATCACTGGATTTACTTTATTGCAACCTACAGAAAAATCTATTTGATAAATCGATTTTGTAGTTTTAAAATTCACAACAAAATGAAAAGAAAAAAAAACCGAAATAGGACTAAGACTAAAACAGGAGAACTTATTTTTTTTTAAACTCTTTTTAGAACCTTCTTAATGGGAAAAATGACTTTCTTGAAATCATAAAACTATAACAAGCAATTCAAGCTTAAGAAATTCATTTAATCTCACTGATTAAGCTAATAGAGGATAACCGAAGTTATGAATTAAATTCACAGTCAAGATATAACGTGATACGATTCATTTCAGAAGAAAGGGGAAAGAATGACAGGGACTTACGGAGTTAAAAACTCAGAACGAGTATCTTCACTGATTTTTTTTAATTCGGAAAAGAATAGAGAGAAAACATACGAAAGGGAAAAGAAAAGAAATACAACTGAAGCGAATCAATTAAACTGACGTCTCTAACATCTATACTGATGATTCAAATCAGAAAACAATAAAAGGACCAAAAGATCAATAAAAGAAAATCAAAACAGAAATTCGGAATGAAACCTAATTCTGCAAACCTATTTGCAGATTTCGATTGGGAGATTCTACTCCACGCGAATGCTCTCAATCTCCTCTCGCTTCGATTTGGATCTTTCTCCTCGCCGTGTCCTCCGTGCCGATCGATTTCGGGCGAGGAATCAAGAACAGTCCCTCCGTCTCCACCTCCTCCCTCTTAAAGAAAATCGCCGACGCTTCCGAAATCGCGAGCTTCCCCCTCTTTTAGAATCTATTAGGTCTTTTGGTGCGCTCGCTCCACACACGTGTCTGCGAGATGCTGCGGTTGGTCAGCGCCTGATCTGCTTCCATCTTATTGGTGGAGGACGCCATGCGCGCGTTGACGCTTATACCCCGCAGTGAGCTGTTTGTTAGCCGTGTACACATCGCCGTGTACATAGCTCACCGCTTCTTCATGTGATTGGCTCTCACCTGTCATGTACGGTGCCTCGTCCACAATTCCTCAAAAAAACATAAGTATAAACCAGCCCATTTAGGGCTTTATTGATATAATAGAAAATTAAAGAAACTTCGAAAGTCATTATTTCGTAAAAAAGAAAATAATGTTTTATTTAAGGTAAATTTGGGTTATTTTGTCCAACAGTTATTAGTAAATTGCTAATAGAGTATTTATTTATGAGAATCCTAATTATTATTTAAAATTTCTCATAATAGCACTAATTATTTGCAATTAACTACCCATTTTAAAATGCAATGAAAAAGTGATTATTTCAGGCATGACATCATGATAACATGCAAAATCCTTGTTGATTTCAAACTTTAAATGATCAAAATGCAGATAAAAGGATGGTTTAGAGCATATTTTTGCCTGTTATCATAACCCCCTACTTTACCTATTGCTAGTCCCTTAGCAATGATTAAGGATTCAGCCATGAATACATCCTTTTGCCTGCACTTTGCATCATTATGACAGGTATTTTAAGTTTCCCCTAGCAGTGCCAAATTGTCATTCCTTTGCAGAAATGAGGAAAAGAAGATATTAATAGAAGCTCATTCAGGGTCATCATTTATCCAACTTTGATCAAGGAGCTTTGCTGCTAAAAGGAAAGAAAGCAGAAAAGAAAATAAAAGAAGAAAAATTTCTCCTTCCACATGAGTTTTCTTGTGTTTTCTTGGTGTTTGCCACTGGGGTTTAAATAGGAACTTCCCATCCCACTCATGTGCAAGAATTTTATGTTAAAAGGATGCAGAACATAGTTCCTTTTGTGGTATTCACACACTTATTTGGTAAATGACAAGTGTTCCTCACTGCTGTTTGCAACTTATTTGCAGCGGTAGCCGCTTATTGAGAGTTTGATGTTGCTCTACAGCTTATTCCCCTCTTTTTTTGGTCTTGCACATAAGTGAACAAGGGTTTAAAATAATTTCTCCCCTTATTTTCACCATCTGTTTCACAATTGCTCATGGGTTGGAGAAACGATTTGGTAGGGATAAGAAATTGGAATATTAAGAAAAAGACTTTAGCAGCAAAGCACTCCTAATCATGTTGAACTTTCCACTAAACTCTCCTACTGAGCTTTTCTTCTTTAGACTACAGTGGCACCGTAGGTTACCTGATTTCATTCAGCTTGTAAATTTCTAGTGTATTCCAACTTCCACCTTAATCATAGCTAAAGACTAAGTAAACCTGAGTTTTAAGGGTAACTATTCTGTCTCTTCTTCTTTAGTTTTTTCTAAACCATTCTAATTGTTGGCTCTAAATTTTGGGAAAATGTTCTTCACTATTGAAGTTTAACTCTTTTAATCACAGATTATATCATCATGGTTATTCCTGCATATTCCTGCATTTTCAATCCAAGAATGCTCCTTAATAAACAGATTGTAAAACCTTTCCCCTAGATGTAAGTAATTCCAGCATATATCATCATGGTTTAAAACTGAAAAAAAAACACAAAATTTTCTTTGTTTTTTTTTCTTTTTAATGCATTCATATGTATAAAAGGCAATGAAACAAATGAAAATAGCAAAACTACAAACCGCATTTTACGTAGGATTGGCAAAACCTATTGTACTATCTTCATCTGTTCTGCACCTCAATTCCCAAAAGATCGTGCTCTCTTTTTTTTCTGAATTTTTTATGACAGAATTGTACCTGCAAAAGATAAAAATCATTCTGTTATAATTTGCTATAACTGTAGACAGGGATGTAAATTATAACAATTTTTTTTTTTTGACAGAAAACAGAAGACAGAAAACAGAAAACAGAAAAAAAATGCTACCCTACACTAGGATCTTGTAATTTGTGGAATTCAGAAGTAAGAATTGATGGAAAATTTTGATTTTCCAGTTCTATAAATGGTTTGAGTCTCTGTCCATTCACCTTAAATTGAGATTTATTTTTTTCATTTTCAATGAGGACTACTCCATTTTCATAACTTTCAATTACTATCATGGGTCCATCCCATTTGGACTTCAACTTACCTGGAAATAATTTCAACCGTGAGTTATACAACCATACCTTTTGTCCTGGAGAGAATGTCTTACGGTTGAGGTGCTTATCATGAAACTTCTTCATTTTGTCCTTGTAAATCAAGGAATTATTGTAGGCTTCATTTCTTAATTCTTCTAACTCATGCAATTGCAGCAACCTTGTCTTTCCTGCATTATCTAAAGAAATATTTAGTTTCTTAATAGCCCAATAACTTCGATGTTGAATTTCCACAGGTAAATGACAAGCCTTACCATAAACTAACCTAAATGGTGACATTCCTAAAGGTGTTTTATAGGCTGTTCTATATGCCCACAATGCATCATAAAGTTTGGAAGACCAATCCTTACCATCTAATCTCACTATTTTCTTTAAAATTTTCTTTACCTCTCTGTTGGTATTCTCTACTTGACCATTGGCCTGAGGATGATAGGGAGTTGTGACTCGATGCTCCACTCCATATTTTTTAAGCATCAGTTGCAATTGATGGTTGTTAAAATGTTTCCCTCCATCACTGATGATAGCTCTTGGGCAACCAAATCTGCAAAAAATATGTTGGTGAATGAATTTTACCACCACTTGATGGTCATTAGTTCTTGTTGGAATTGCTTCTGCCCATCTTGACATGTAATCCACTGCAATTAAAATATATTCAAAACCATTAGAATTGGGGAATGGACCCATAAAGTCAATTCCCCATAAATCAAAGATTTCGACTTCAATTATCGGACGGAGAGGCATTGCATCTTTTTTCTTCAGATCAACAAATGCTTGACACTTAAGACATGCTGAACAATAGGTGTGTGCATCAGAAAAGAGGGTAGGCCAAAAAAATCCAGCTTGAAGTACTTTAAATGCTGTTATTTTTGATGCATAATGTCCCCCACAAAGTGAAGAATGGCATGCATTTAAAATACTGACCTGTTCTACCTCGGGCACGCATCGTCGAAATATATCATCAGCCCCTAATTTGAAAAGTTCAGGTTCATCATAAAAATAATGTTTTACCTCTTTGTAAAATTTTTTTCGAGTTGCATAATCCCAATCCTCCGGTATTAAACCTGCAACCAAATAGTTAATTATATGGGCATACCAAGGTAATGGTTGGCAATTCACTGCGAGGATGCTTTCATCGGGAAAATTCTCGTTGATGATTTGTGAATCTTCAGCTTGAATTCGTGAGAGGTGATCTGCTGCAACATTTTCTTTTCCCGGCCGATCCTTAATTTCTAAATCAAATTCTTGTAATAAAAGGATCCATCTAATTAGCCGAGACTTGGATTCTTTTTTAGTTAGCAGATATTTCAATGCTGCATGGTCAAAAAAAACTATAATTTTGCTCCCTAACACATATTGCCGGAATTTTTCCAATGCAAAAATAATAGCAAGTAATTCTTTTTCTGTTGTTGAGTAATTTACTTGTGCCCCTCCGAGTGTTTTACTTGCATATTAGATTGCTACCGGATTGCCATCGATGCGTTGGCCGAGAATTGCTCCCACTGCGGTGTTAGACGCATCACACATAATTTCAAAGGGAAATTCCCATCTCGGAGCTTGCAAAATAGGTGCTTTTATAAGTGCTTCTTTAATGAGTAAAAAGGAAGATTTAGCTTCTTCTCCTAAAGAAAAATCCACATTATTACAAAGAAAATGTGTTAGAGGTTTAGCTATTTTTGCAAAGTCTTTAATGAAGCGACGGTAAAATCCAGCATGTCCTAAAAATCCTCTAAGTTGTTTTTGAGTCTGCAGCAAGGGAAGATTCTTGATTACTTCCACCTTGGCTTGATCCACTTTGATTCCCTCTTTGCTGATAATGTGGCCCAGAACAATCCCCTCTTGCACCATAAAATGGGATTTCTCCCAGCTGAGAACTAGGTTGTTCTGCACACAGATTTTCAGAACTTGTTCAAGGTTAGTTAGGCAATTATCAAATGAAACACCGAAAACAGAAAAATCATCCATAAAAATTTCTAAAAATTCTCCAATATAATCAGAAAAGAGTGCATTCATACACCTTTGAAAGGTTGCCGGTGCATTACACAAACCAAAGGGCATCCTTTTAAAGGCATAAGTACCTACCGGGCACGTAAATGTTGTTTTTTCCTGATCGTGTTCATGAACAGCAATTTGATTATATCCTGAATAACCGTCCAAAAAACAATAAAATTCCTGTCCAGCTAATTTTTCTAAGATTTGATCAGTGAAGGGGAGTGGATAATGATCTTTTTTTGTAGCCAAATTGAGTTTCCGGTAATCTATGCATACTCGATGCCCTGAAACTATTCTCGTTTGCATCTCCCCTCCATCTTCACTCTTAATCATTGTAGTTCCTGATTTTTTTGGTACTACGTGGACTGGACTTACCCAGGGGCTGTCTGATATAGCATAAAGAAAATCAGCTTTTAACCATTTCAGTATTTCCTTTTTTACAACTTCAAAGATGTGGGGATTCAGCCTTCTTTGAGGTTGCCGGGTAGGTTTTGAATCTTCTTCTAAAAAAATTCTGTGCTCACAGATTTCCCTATTTATTCCTTTTATATCATCTATCTTCCAACCTATGGCTGCTTTGTATTTCAAGATGACTGAAATCAATTTTCCTTCTTGCTCTTCAGAGAGCAATGATGAGATGATAATTGGTTTAGAGTTCCCTTCCTCTAAGAAAATGTATTTTAATGTTTCCCGTAGGGGTTTTAATTCTAACTCAGCTGAATTTTCTGCTATTAATAGTGTCTCAAGATCTACTTCTTCACTGTCATTAATTGCAAATACTTCTTCAATTAATTCATCATAATCTACCTCCTCTTCTAAGAATTGATCTATCCTATTTGCATCCTCATATGTGTATTCAGGTATCCTCCTCAAATTTGGTATTGGGATTTCTAATTTATCATTCCCTACCCTCAATTCAATTTTTCCCTTATCAAAATCAGTTATTGCTCTAGCAGTAGCAAGAAAGGGTCTTCCCAATATGATTGGAGCATTGCATAATGCTCCAATAACTTTCACATCAGTCACTATGAAGTCTACGGGAAATGCTAAATCCCTTACAAGGACAATAATATCCTCTAATCGTCCATAAGGTGCGCGAACTGAACCATCAGCTAATTGTAATTCTAATTTAATTGGTTCTAATGCAACAAGATTGAGTTTGTCATATAAGAGTTTTGGGAGTATATTCACACTTGCTCCCGTATCCAGCAATACTCTCTTAAATTCCAAATTTTGTATAGTACACCCAATCACCGGTGCTCCAGGATCTTGTAACTTCTCAGGTAGACTATTTAAAATAATGGAGCTAATATTTTCAGAAAGTTTAATTTTCTTTCTTTCTCGTGAAGGAGTGCAAAGTTCTTTCACAAACTTTCCATAAAGTGGAATATAACGGATTGCATCCGTTAGAGGAATGGTAATGGAAGTGTTTTTTAACACCTCAAGTAAGGAGGAATTGTCTATTTTCTCTTTTTTTGAAACTAGAGCACTTGGGAAGGGAATCAACTGTTCTTTCCCTTCTCTATTTAATTCCTCATTTTCTCGAATTATTTCCCTGTCCTCTATCTTATCTTCTATTCTAAGTTTATTATTCTCTATATCCTTACTTTTAATATCCTCTAAATTTGATAAAATTCTCCCACTTCTCAATGCTGAAATAGCATTAATTGCTGTTCCATTTCTGCTAAGATTATAGTTACCATCAGATTTCTGGTTATTACTAATTTCAGCACTAGAACTATATGAAAAAACATTAGATCTATCAAAATGTATTAAATTTCGTGGATTAATGCAAGGTTTAGTTGGTAACTGACCTTGTAGACTTCTTTTAGAGAAATTTTCATCAATTTTACCTTGATTTTTGTCTTCTCTTTGCATTTCGTTGCCCATTCCATTGTTCTGCGATGATCTCAGCCCTTCAATCTGCAGTAATAAAAGCTTCTTCTCCTCTTCCCACGTCTTCTCTTTATCCTGCAAACATTTTACAGTTTCCCACAGATTGTTATTAAAAGCATGATTGGTATGATTCTGTGCTGGAGGCTGCATATTAGCTGTATTTTGGTAAAACTGAGGCTGAGTGTGTTGATAGGAAGGTTGATTGTGCTGGAAGTGCATATTATGATAGAATTGTTGGTGATTCTGCTGGTATGGCAGACTGAATTGCTGCTGATTTGGCATCTTAAATTGATTATTTTGAATTCCAAATCCCTGCTGTCCACTATTGCTTCCATAATTTGTCATTTTATTCCCATTATTCCTTGCATTCCAATTAGTATGGTTTGAGTGTGCTCCAAATGCATTCACTTGCTCTGTCAGTATTGCTTTGCCTTTATCTTGCATATGATCATTTGATGTGCAGTTCATACAAGTGATATCAGAATTACCTTTGTTCAGATTTACATCCGGTTTAATAGTAGCAATAGCATCTTTGAGGAGATGCTTGAAGTTTTCAGTTATGTCAATCACTGATTGCTTCATCTCCCTCTCCAACTTCTCCATTTTAATGTCTGCTTCCATACCTTTTACATCGATAACTCCTCTCTTCAATCCTCCAGTTTTTGTATCAATCATAGAGCTTTGCCTAAACACCCAATCTTCAACTAATTCCTCCATCCGCTTTAACGATTCACTGGCTCTTGTATTCAGAAAATTACCTCCACTGGAAATATCAACTAATTGCCTCTCTTGATAATCTAAACCTTGGTAGAAGATTTGGGCTAACTCATGATTAGGAATGCCATGATGAGGGCACTTCCTAGTCAATTTCATAAAGCGCTCCCAAGCTTCTCCAAATGTTTCATTTCCTTGCGTAAAATCCCTTATCACTTTCTTGAGAGCATGTGTCCTCCCATATGAAAAATATTTCTGCAAGAAACTTGTTTGTACCTCTTGCCATGATGTAAACGTTTTTTCGGTGCCATTCAACCATTCTCTTGCTCTATCCTTCAATGCAAAGGGAAACAACATGAGTTTCACTACTTCTTGTGAAATTCCAGGAAAATAATAGGATGAGCAGAATTGAGTGAATTCCCGTAGGAATTCATAAGGTTCATCACTGAATCGTCCATTGAAGCTTGGTAGAAAGTTTAACATAGTCGCATCTATCTTGAAGTTTGCATTCTCACTTAATGGAGCTGAAATCTTCGTGAATGCCTCATAATCTGAAGATGCAGATAATTCCTTCAGTGTTGGTTCATGTTGATTATTGACTTCCTCTTCCATTGCTTCTGGAAAAATACACTCAGTCTCCTTGTTACTGAATTCAGCAAATTGTAGACCTTCCTCTTCCTCCGTCTCTTTCTGTTTTAATGACCTTCTACCGTGCATATAGTATTATGCTTCAAATTGATCAAAAACAATTTACATTCAGTTAGTTAAAGGTCAGAAAAAAAATAAAAATTGCAAAGATAATATTCTGATGAAAATAATTCCTGTTTTCTTGAATCAAAATAAAAGAAAGAAAATTGGCTTTTTACCTCCCCGGCAGCGGCGCCAATTGATAAGTCTGAAATATCGAATGCGATGTGTCGTCGTTTTTTATTTATTTCAAACTTAATCAAGAAAATTTATATAAAAGAATTTCCCTTAACAATTGCAAATATCAAAAATATGTGGCTTGTAAGGGGTCGAACCCAAGGGAGGTTACACCGGTATCTACCTTTCTTCTATTTCAACTCAGATTTGTAATTTTAAAGTTCAAAGATTATTTAACCAACTTTCAAGAAACATATAATCAGACTTATCCCTTTTTTTTTGTTTCTAGTAAAACATCTTCTCTGTCCTCTTTTTGTTTATTACCAACTATATGAAGCATGCGAATATCATGTTTAAACTTCTGCAGAAAACTTCTTACTGATATTTTTTTAAATTTATTTTCCACAGAACCTTCAATTCAATCTAAAGTTTATTATTTAAATTTTTTTCTGATTATTCTTTTTAAATGTATCTTCTAATGTCTTAATAATTTTTTAGGCATTAATCTCTCTGTTTCATGTTTAATGCAGAATAGAAGATCACTGGATTTACTTTATTGCAACCTACAGAAAAATCTATTTGATAAATCGATTTTGTAGTTTTAAAATTCACAACAAAAATGAAAAGACCGAAATAGGACTAAGACTAAAAACAGGAGAACTTATAAACTCTTTTTAGAACCTTCTTAATGGGAAAAATGACTTTCTTGAAATCATAAAACTATAACAAGCAATTCAAGCTTAAGAAATTCATTTAATCTCACTGATTAAGCTAATAGAGGATAACCGAAGTTATGAATTAAAATTGCAGTCAAGATATAACGTGATACGATTCATTTCAGAAGAAAGGGGAAAGAATGACAGGGATTTACGGAGTTAAAAACTCAGAACGAGTATCTTCACTTTTCTTTTAATTCGGAAAAGAATAGAGAAAAAAAAATACAAAAGGGAAAAGAAAAGAAATACAACTGAAGCGAATCAATTAAACTGACGTCTCTAACATCTATACTGATGATTCAAATCAGAAAACAATAAAAGGACCAAAAGATCAATAAAAGAAAATCAAAACAGAAATTCGGAATGAAACCTAATTCTGCAAACCTATTTGCAGATTTCGATTGGGAGATTCTACTCCACGCGAATGCTCTCAATCTCCTCTGCTTCGATTTGGATCTTTCTCCTCGCTGTGTCCTCCAGGCCGATCGATTTCGGGCGAGGAATCAAGAACAGTCCCTCCGTCTCCACCTCCTCCCTCTTAAAGAAAATCGCCGACGCTTCTGAAATCGCGAGCTTCCCCCCTCTTTTAGAATCTATTAGGTCTTTGGTGCGGCTCGCTCCACACACGTGTCGGTGCGAGATGCTGCGGTTGGTCAGCGCCTGATCTGCTTCCATCTTATTGGTGGAGGACGCCATGCGCGCGTTGACGCTTATACCCTGCAGGTGAGCTGTTTGTTAGCTGTGTACACATCGCCGTGTACATAGCTCACCGCTTCTTCATGTGATTGGCTCTCACCTGTCATGTACGGTGCCTGTCCACAATTCCTCAAAAAAAACATAAGTATAAACCAGCCCATTTAGGGCTTTATTGATATAATAGAAAATTAAAGAAACTTCTGAAAGTCATTATTTCAGAAAAAGAAAATAATGTTTTATTTAAGGTAAATTTGGGTTATTTTGTCCAACAGTTATTAGTAAATTGCTAATAGAGTATTTATTTATGAGAATCCTAATTATTATTTAAAATTTCTCATAATAGCACTAATTATTTGCAATTAACTACCCATTTTAAAATGCAATAAAAAAGTGATTATTTCAGGCATGACATCATGATAACATGCAAAATCCTTGTTGATTTCAAACTTTAAATGATCAAAATGCAGATAAAAGGATGGTTTAGAGCATATTTTTGCCTGTTATCACTTACCCTTTGAGATCATGTGCGACGCTTCGGATTACGCAGTGGGAGCAGTCTTGGGGTAGCGACTGGACAAAAAGCCGACGGCCATCTGCTACGCAAGTAAGACCCTCATCGAAGCTCAAATTAATTACACGACGACGGAGAAAGAGCTTCTAGCGGTGGTCTACGCTCTCGAGAAGTTCCGACCTTACATCTTGGGGAGCAAGATCATCATCTACACTGATCATGCGGCCCTGAAATACTAGCTCTCCAAGAAAGAGGCCAAACCAAGACTTATACGATGGGTGCTGCTCCTTCAAGAATTTGACTTGGAGATAAAAGACAAGAAGGGCAGCGAAAACTCGGTGGCGGACCACTTATCGCGTCTCCACATCTCGGGAGGAAAGGACATCGGAGAGACATTTCCAGACGAGCATCTCCTCGCCATCTCGAGTCACGCCCCCTGGTACGCGCACATCGTCAACTTCATCGTGACTGGATCGATCCCGGAGCACTAGAACCGACACCAAAAAGATAAGTTCTTCCACGAGCTCAAGTACTATTTCTGGGAAGAACCACTTTTGTTCCACCTAGGATACGACCAGATCATCCGACGATGCATACCAGAGGAGGAGCAGGGAGACATACTGGCGATGTGTCACTCATCGACGTGCGGAGGACACTTCGCGGCATGAAAGACCGCGGACAAGATCCTACAGAGCGGCTTCTACTGGCCATCCATCTTCAAGGACGCCCACCGTTTCTACACGGAGTGCCTACAATGTCAAGCGGCGATCAACATCTCCAAGCGAGACGAGATGCCGATGCGGCCGATCCTTGAAGTGGAAATATTCAACGTTTGGGGGATAGACTTCATGGGACCTTTCCCACCTTCTGACGGGAAAGAATACATCTTGGTGGCGGTGGACTATGTGTCCAAGTGGGTCGAAGCAGTCCCCACTAGGACAAACGATCATCGGGAGGTACTACGCTTCATCACACGATGCATCTTCGCCCGATACGGTTGTCCGAGAACCATCATCAGCGATGGCGGCTCACACTTCAACAACTCGCACTTCCGGGGGCTGTTGAAGAAATACGGAGTACACCACCGCATCACCACACCATACCACCCCCAGGCGAATGGGCAAGTAGAGGTTAGTAATCGAGAAGTCAAAACTATTCTTAAAAAGATAATTCGTCCAGATGGGAAGGATTGGGCACATAAGCTCCCCGATGCACTATGGGCATACCGGACGGCATACAAGACACCCATCGGGATGTCTCCCTTCCGGCTCATCTACGGGAAAGCCTGCCACTTTCCGGTTGAGCTAGAGCATCGAGCCTACTGGGCCATCAAGAAGCTCAACCTGGCACTGGACGAAGCAGGCAAGGAACCACTTCTCCAGCTCCAGGAGTTACAAGAGTTGTGGCACGACGCGTACGAGAACGCGGCGATCTACAAAGAGAAGACCAAGGCCTTCCACGACTGACACATCCGACGACGATCATTCCCGGATCGGCGACAAGGTCCAGCTCTACAATTCCCGCCTCAAACTCTTCCCCGGAAAGCTACGCTCCGGATGGGATGGTCCATACGTGGTTCTGGAATTGTTCGACGGCGGAGCAGTACTCATCTCCGATCCTAAGACCGGTCGATAATTCAAGGTAAACGGCCATCGTCTTAAGTCGTACCTGACTTCGAGCCACCCTGCACCAGCAGATAAGGTAAATCTGCATCTTCCCGAGCATTCGAGGACGTGACAGTATCACCCTCGACCCATCAGTAGTCTAGGTTTCATTTTGTTTAGTCTGGCTGAAGACGTTAAACTTAGCGCTCTTGGGAGGCACCCCAAGATTATCTTACCTTTTAGTTTTGTGTTTTTGATTTCAGTTTCTTTCTTAGACGTTGAAGAACTACATTAGGAAGGGGCGCACCTGCACCGGAAAATCCCACGAGCATCACGGACTAATGAGCTTTTCTAAAGCCATCTCACCGCACTTTTTATTGTTTTCATGCCATGATTCGATGAGTTTTTCACATGAGCATGTAGTATTCATTGAGGGCAATGAATGATTCTAGTTGGGGGGTGAGGATTTAGAAACAGCTCTATCATTTTCAAAAATTTTAAAAGTCTATCTTCTAAAAACTCCTATTTTTCAAATTCTTTGATCTAATGTACCCCACCTTAGAAGTCTTTTCATCTAGAGATCTGACCTACTAGAGATGTAGAAGTGAGGATCTTATAGTCCATATGATTACATTTTGAGTAATAAAGCCAAATGATCTAGAGAGACCAATGGATTATAGTAGTGGTTGACTTCTTTGGGGTTGGGTACCTAAAAGGCACCAAGGAAAAAGAGTAATCAAGAGGTTGAAATGCTATGGGATTGAAAAGGAGAGTATTTGAGAGAAAATGAAATTCCATCCTCTACCTATTATTAGCCCAAATTGCTTAGTATGAGGAATTTTCCGATGCTAGACTTTTCCCTTTAAAGAGTGCAATGATCCATAATCTTTGTAGCACCTATCTTTTCCTTATAGGCATGTAGTTTTCTCTTCCAAAGCAGTCAAGTAGTAACACCAATTTGTTTTAAAACTTCGCTTTTGATGATGAACACTCCCAAGTGAATCCACACATCTATTTCACCTTCCACTTTTTCTCCCACATGTGCTTATACCTTCACTACACTCCATTTGCTACACACTCTCTTCAGAAATCCTAAAACTCCTCCACATCATCATTCTAGTCTTCTGAAATGCTTAAAAAAAATGGAAGAAGAAAAGAAAGAGGAGCAAAGTCAAAAGAAAGAGAGAAATAAGAAGTTACAAGAAGGAAAATAAGTGGGAACATCTTCTACCTTTATCTCTACCTCTACTATCATCTCCACCATCTACCCTATCCATCATCATCCACCTCACTTGGGAGTATAATCATCATAAGTGCTCATAAGTTAATAATTCTATAGACTAAAAAAATATTATTAGTCAATCTTATTAATTATATATTAATATGTAGATTAATTAATCAAATATTGATTTAATCTAATTGAGAAATTGAGTTTTTAGTATGTGACGAGACGAATCTGCGAGGTCGTCGCATATACGCGAAGACATATAAAAAATAATTCTAAACTCACCAATTTTGAGAGGTAATCACGAATTTAATAGTATAGTGGTGAATAAGTGTCGAATCCACAGAGAATTAAGATATTTTTGATATATTTCTTAAAATTCGATCAAATTAGATGATGAATTGAGGTGGGAAATTAGGAATTTGATAAATTTAAAAAGACAACTCAAAGATGAACCCATGGAATGAAAAATCACTTGATTTGGATCAAGATTCATGGAGTAATCAAAGAGAAAACATTAGATAAAATTTCCAAAAGTGAAGAGAGAGAAAACCAAAATTAACCTAATCTACGATTCGAAATTGAAATCTGATGTAATAAAAAGAAAGATTAGGAGGAAAACATGAACTCTAACCTGAGATAGCACTAGAAATGATCCAATTGATCATTGGATCAAAGGCCTTTCATTCCTCGATTTTGAAGACAATCGTCATCATTCAAGAAGTAAATTTTCCTGATTCTGTCTATGAAATCTATATTTCAAACACTCCTTGGACGCGGAAATTGATCTAGAAGACAAAGAAAGCAAGAGATTTAAGGATTGAGATGTCTAAATAGTTTGATTGATGGATATTATGTGGCCTATAAGCCAATCACATTTCCATGTATCTTTTTTGTGTTCATTGACATGAAATTTATTCATTGTCATTCTAGTATGATGTTTGCAATGAAGTCCATGAGCATGTGCAATGACTAAGTGAATTATGATGAGATCATAATATAGTGATCTCTAGTCTTTAAACATATGTTCTAAACATTCCTATTCGTGGGATATTCGAGAAGGACATCGAATTATCCAGAAAGAATAGCACTATCTGATCCATCTCATATGATGAGTATGGCCGATCCTATAGCCATCAGTGTGGAGACACTAAGGATAGATAGTGGGTGCTCTTTGGAGAAAGAGTTCACTGAATTGATCCGTATGAATCCCTGAATGGTAATATACCAAATTGTCAATCAGGTTGATTCATGTCACGATTGTGTAATGACGAGAGGAGACCGCGAGATCATCGATTTCACACGGTCTCGTGTCAAAAATAAAGCCTAATTTACCAATTTGGGGAATTAAGAGAGAATTGAAGGGTATAATGGTAAATAAGGGTCGAATCCACAGGGAATTTAGGTATTTTTGAGATATCTTTTGAAATTTGGTCAAATTGGACGATGAATTGAGGTGAGAAATTAGGGAAAATGGTGTTTTTAGAAACATAACTTAAAAACGAATCCACAGAATCAAGAATCATCGAATTTGGACTTGATTTTGCGGAGAAATCAAAATTTGAAGTGGAGAGAAATTTTCGGACGTTTAAAATCCTGATTTTAAGCTAAATTTTATGAAATTGAAATCTAAAACCTAATCTAAACGAAAATTAAAGATAATAGGAGGATAATTAAGGTAAAACCACTTCCACTAAACCCGTTTAGCGATCGAAATGTCGCGATTAAACCGATTAATCGCGAAGAACACCAAGATCGTCACGCCGAGCTTCACGCGTCGATTTCTCCCTCAATTTTCCACCAAATCTCGACTTCTACCCCTCCGTGGATGCGGAATTGAAAGAGGAGGAGGAAGAACTCGAGAGAAACGAGAGGATCGGTGTCTATACAAGTCAATTTGATTGAAATCCAACTCGAATGCATACAATCGTGAAGAACGTGTTGTTTTATAGGGGAAATTTTCGTAACCGTCCGCTCGTTTCGATCGACGGTTACGATGAAACCGTCCATTGTGGACCGTTTCGATTAAGTCGTGACCGTCGAATCGTGATGGATGGTCACGATTTAATCTAGAGGTGAGCGTTATAAAAACGCTTCAAATATCACCCCTTAGATCTCGATCCAACGGCTGAGATGCGATCCACGTTGACGCATCTCGGCCATTATAACTCTTTCAAAATGCCACGTGCGTGATTGATCGTCGGTGGTCCACGGCGCCACTTGATCAGCGCGTGCGATGCTGCCACGTTTCGCTTCATCCGACTGTTATAATAACTCTAATTAAGCACATGCGTCTGATGTTGATCCGGTGTCCGCGCTACATGCGATCGACGCTCGTCGATTGATCGTGCCTTCGATCCGACGTTCAGCACGCGTCCAAGTCACCTGCATGGTAAGTAGAGTGTGTGGATTAGTCCCACACTGGAAAAAAAAGAAGAGATCGTCGGGTTTATAAGACCCGACGATCTGTAAGGTTATGACCCTTCCCATATAGGGAAGGCTGAAGAACTTTATTATATATAATAAATAAATAGATATATGTATATCGCGCCACGTAGGCGCTGCGCGTGTCCGCGTGGCTCTGCCACGTGGCCTTGCGTGCCACGTTGCACCCGCGTGGGACCCGCGCACTTTTTGCCCTTTTTTTATTTATTTTAATCTATTTAAATCAAAATTAAAATAGAAAAAATCAAGAAAAATCCCTAAAAAATTGTAAAAATCATATATTTTAAAATACAACTCTAAATTAATCCAAATTTCTTTCATTTGATCTGAAATTTAATTATCTATCATTCTAAAAATTCAAAATATTTAAATAACAAGAGTTTTAATTTATATTTCAAAAATACACTCATTTCCTTAAGATTTTAAGTTTAGAAATTTAAATGAATGTTTATAAAAATAATTTCTCTTATTATTTAACTTTAAAAATCACTTATAATCTCAAGTAAAGATAGGTTATAAAATCATTTATCCTTAATTTATCATAATTAACCTTAATTTAGTGTATTTTGAGATTCTAACATAAATTTGCATGAAATGATAGAAATGCACTCAAAGTATGATAACATGCACATAAATGTAATGTTTTATGCCTTAAATTGCATGAATAATCATGTTTTATCATGTTAAGATTGCATGTTATCATGTACGTGGTCCTTTGACCTGAGACACCAAAGACATCTTGTGGATGGATGATCGTGTTTTGACTATGACTTACGACCCCCTAGCCACGGGATCTCCAAAACGTCATAGATTGGATACGACATGAAGTCCGCGAAGGTGATTGAGTGGTCAAGATGGGATCATCCACCCTCGGTGTATGAGGAGATTGACTCAAGGAATGAGATGCGGTTAAATCCTTGGCCAAGGTAGTGGAAATATTAGAGAAGTTGTTCTCAATGATTTCCTACTCGCATTAATACTAAATTGAGTGACGGATTAGGATTTGACAATTAACCATATCCTAAGTCATTCATGAGTCTCGTGTGGATGAAAGATTATACGTACACGGTAACCAATGACGGCAGGGTTCCATGAAAGAGTTCTAATATACTCCCTATCTCCTAGGGCACGTGGTGTAGCTTGGCACCCACCGGGCTGGCGACTCAACCTGTCGATTGGGTTAAATCGATCCTTATTCAATTAATCTATATGTTGATATAGTTAATTGATAAGAAGGACCAATAAGTGTTATTAGGTTGATAGAGTCATTAACTGGCGAGATATATGAACCTAGAGGGTCACACACATAAGGTCAATGGACGTCGGTGGATATAGACCTAATAATAAGGGTTTTTGTGAAAAGTTCACATTCCCAAAGTCTATAAATAGGGGGAGAATGACCATAATAGAGGTGCCCATGCAAGCCTAGTGGAACTTCTCCTCCCTCTTCTCTTCCTCTCGTGGTGACGAGTGTTCAAGAGGAGATCCGATCGTCCTGAGACTCGTGTGGATACCGCTAGAGGCCGGACGCTGAACGGTTGAAGAACTCTTTCAAATGATCCAAGTAAGTATGAATTTTATTCTATACTAGATGATAGGATCACATAGAATGGACGATGAGATCATCCATTCTTGGTGCTTCTATGATGTTGAATGTCTTGATTCAACACCTTCCGCTGCAATCATTATTTTGGACAAAGATTTGGAGAGCTTTTCGAGCCTCAGATCCCAGCATTGATTACTCGAAACACCCGTGAATGTTTACATTGTTGGAGAACATGTGTATTTATAGGCAGATTTGGGCGTGACTGTTGGATTTGACTCTTCATCTTCAATCAATGTCTTAGATGAAATGCTTGTATTTGTATCATTGCCATTAAGACACATTTATTTGATTGAAGTAGAAGCGCTAAGAGTTTGTCACATCGCGCGTGAAGAAGAAGCGTCGCGCGTGAAGAAGCAGCGTCGCGCGATCGCGTCCGTCCGATCAAGAATCGACATTTGAGATATCGCCACATGTCCATTAAAGTCCAAGGATATTTAATCTCAGCCGTTATAACTCTTCAAGTGAACGACTGATTTAAAATGTTTGAAAACAAATCGTCACCCAATTAGAGTGCGCCGCGTACCCCCTCAGTTAAGTGAAGATCGACTACCGTGATTTAATTCATGTGATCGCACGCTCAAGATTTTGCCACGTCACATGCACACAAAAACAAACAAGATAATCCCACATGACAAAAATCAAAGTGAATGGACAGGTATATAAGATATGAGTGATTAGTAAGTTAGCGAAAATCCTAAAAAGGGTGTTTAATCTCACTAATCACACACGAGCACACATGCGCACATACTTGTGCATACACGCACGCACACGCACACATGCATACGCGTGATTCGCAGTTGCCACGTCAGCGTGATTTTAATTTAATTTTTATTATTTTTAAATTCTAAATAAATACAAATAAATTCAAATAAATTCATAAAAAATCAGAAAAATTCTAGAAAAATCTATAAAAATTTAAAAATTCATATATTTCAAAATATAACTCTAAATTAATCAAAATTTATTTTTTTGGATCAGAAATCAAATAACAAGAGAATAAATTTTTAATTAATAACAAGAAAATAATTTTTTATTTAAAAATACACTCATTTCTCTAAGAAATTAAAATTTAGAAAAATAAATGAGTGTATAAAAAGTATTTTATCTTATTATGTAACATTAAAACCTAATTATAATCTAAAATATATATAGGAATAATCTATTATAAAATATTTTATTTTAATTATACATAGTTATCCCTTAAATAATACATTTTGAGATTATAACTTCAAAGTATATGAAATGATAGATATGTACTCAAGGTATGATAATATGAAATGTTTTATGACTTAATTTGCATTAATAATTATATAATTTTATGAGTAAATTGCATGTTATTAGTATGGTAGGTCTAAGTTACACTATGTGATCTAAGACATATATGAAACTTATATAGATATGATCACTCTTAGATGGAACTCTTATATAAAAGCTTGCTATGCTCAATTACTATGTATATTTAATCTTTCATCTGTATAAGACTCTTGAATAACTTAGGATATGATCACTCAAGTTAACACTAATTCATAGATAAAATGATCAAGGATAACTTCTTTGATATTTCTATTATAATAGCCATGAATTTCATCAAATCTAATTCATTGAATTTTAGTTTGAAGGGGCCTATATGCACAAGATATTGAACAATCCTTGACTTCTTAATTTCAAACAATAGTCAACTTCGAGTAATCCTTGTCTTATAAGGGTTGAAGAAGACTGGTCTTCATCACACCTAAACTTTCCCATATTTACAAGAGATGAGTACTCTCATTCAACGATACTACCTAGTCCCAAGTCACGAGCCAAGCACGCAGGCTGCCGGCCTTAAACGAAACCGCCAACTCACTGCGTATTCGCAGTCTAGGGCCAACGTCATTATTTCAAGCCAGTGGAGGGTCAAAGATTCCTTGTCCGGGGGAGAGGATAGCCTTAGGGTCATACTTCTCCTTTCTCTCCACGAACGTCGCCCATTTTCGACCAAAATGCTTCGCCCAGTTGGATCTTCCCCTGTGATGCGGCAGGTACTGTTTCACCTCGACGTCTTCCTCCTCGCAGAATCGCATGATCTCTTCGTTCTGGCTCTCCAGCTGTCTCCAATTCTCCGTCGTCCCCGACCTCAACAAGCAAACAGCGTAGAAGATCTCTTCTTCTGGAACCACTGCCGACATCCTCCCGTCCCACCTGCATCGACGACGACACAGTTCAATGCCGTTGATTCCCTCAGTAGGAAGCTTTCGTGCTTACTGGTTTCTGTTCACCGGGTAGACGAGTATCGGACCAGAGGAGCTTTTTCTGGATAGAATTCCCTTGAAAACCCCAGCATCAAAATCCGCTATCCTGGATTTTGGGACGAAGAGGTTAAGCCATGGGTGGGGCACATCCCAGAGCCCTTGCTTCTGTAGCTCCAGCTCCCCTTTCCGCACTCTGTTCAGAAACTCCACGTAGCTGACGTCATTAACGAAGACAAACCCGGGATTGAAGCTTAGATCCTCCAGCAACCGTTCGATGTCCTACGTTAGGGAGAGTCAGAGAGAGAGAGAGAGAGAGAGAGAGCTAGAGGGAGAAAGGACCTAGTTGACGTCTCACCTCGTCGATTGTTTCAGAGTCGGAGAGATAGTACATGGACGCCTCCAAGCAGTAGACTACACCGTGGTGGTCCGCGAGCTCTGAGATTTTTCTTGCTTCGTCGAAGGAGAAGAAGGAAGATCTCCAGTTTCTGATAGCAACATGACCAAAGATAACAGAACCCTCCACGTAGTCGAAACCCTTGATCTTCTGATCTCCTCTTTTCATGATCACCTTATCTAGCGATATCAGGAACTCTTGGTCCGCTGTGAAGACAGCGAATTCTGTGTACATCAGTCTTATCCACTTCACCTGCAGAGCATTTGATCAATGAACAAAAAAAATCGAGAAAAATCGTATTACTGCCGGATTTACCCTCTCCGGTGCCGGCTCCAGCGCGATACGTGCGCGAGTGATGATACCGAACTGACCGAGCCCGCCAAGAACCGCAAAGAACAAGTCCGAGTTCAGCTCCCTCGAGCAAGTTATCATCTCTCCTCGACCTTCCTCCGTGGCGACGCATCGTTAGAGAGAGAGAGAGAGTGATCGAAAGAAAGAGAGAGAAACGGTGGAAGGTGTCCATCGTTACCGTTGATGACGTCAAGTTCGTTGACGTTGGATATCTGGGGGCCGTGCCGGAAGGTCTGGCCACTCAAGCCAGCATTCGAGAGAGTTCCCCCGACAGTCAAGTACAGATAATCGGTCCACGTCTTGGGTGCAAGACCAAACTTGAGAGTCTCGCGTAGAATCTCTATCCAGAACTGCTCCCCGCCAGCGTCAACGTAAGCTCCTTCTTCAGACACGCTTATCCGGGCCGACGCCGCCGGTTCATCGCCGGTGACGTTACCGGCTAGACAACGCATGTCGACAACGACGCCTCCAGGAGCGGAAGCCTGACCCCAGACGGAGTGTCCATGTCCACGAGCCGCTACAGTAACGCGATGGGAAGATTCGAAAGCTATTCTGAGGATGTTGGAGATATCTGTATCGGAAGATGGGCAGAAAACGGCGGCCGGGACTTGAACGGTGAGCTGACCGAAGTCTGTCGAAGCCGCGGCTATCGTTTCTGGGTCGATAAGGATTCTGTTGGATATGTCGCGGGAGGTGAGGGTTGCGGGCAGGTCGCCAGGCAGTAGCCCTAGAATCGCGACTATGGGGATCGGGACGCTAACTAGAAACATAACGGCGAGGAAGAGGAGAGGGTCTTGGGTTCGTCCGAGGGTGATCATTCCGGAATAAGAAAACTTGTCTTCAAGTTTCCAGACTATTGGACGTGGGAGTATGGGAGCGGAGAGTTGCTATTTATAGAGCCACGGGAGGGATACGATAGAGCAGAACAGGGCAAAATCAGTGGGCAGAGGGAGATATCCCGATTGCTGGATCGTTTCTACTCTCGTGCTTAAGTTCTAATTCTCCGTTGGGTTTCGCTGAAGACCTCGTCGACCTACGATAATTGATAGCTCGCGTCTTTCGCTCTTGGTGGGATCTCACCGGATCCTTGCGTCCGTCGTGGAAGATTTGATTCGTCAGTCAAATTACGTGAAGCTTCATTTTTTTTAACTAGTTAAGGAGAGACGAAGACAGCTGGTCGTCATCGAGGGTGACCCAATTCCGATTGTTCCGAGCACCAAGGTGGCTCAATTATGCTCTCTTTTTCTCACGGACGTAGCAGTGCCACATAGTTGCCTGTCATTTTAGCTGCCACGCCCCCATGCCACTTGCTTGGCATGCATTGTTGATCATGATTGGGATTTGATGTCTAGAGTATGGGTGTCTGGTCTAAATCGAGTCCAACTTGGCTCCACTTAACTCAAAAATTAAAGTTGATGCTTGGACTTGTGTGTGATAGCCAAGCGTTTGGGTCCATTTGGATGTGTCAAACATTTTTAAAAGAATTATTTCATTTATAATTTTTTTTCTTATTCAACTCCCCCTTCTTCTTTTCATCTTTATCTATGTCCCCTTATTTTTTCCTAAGCTCACTCTTTCTCATTCTTTTCCCCTTCTCTATCTCTCCCATTTTAATTTTTGCTCTTTATTCCCTCTTTTCCTATTCTCTCTCCTATTGCAAGCATCGGATTAGGAAATTTGATATAGGTTCTTGATCTTCACTTATTCGAGTGGGGGTGGGGGGTGGGGTGGCGATTGCATTCCATTCACAAGTGGATTTAAATAATTTTCTCTCCTTTTGACATCATCACAATCATTGGATTGCCATTGAATGGTTGTTGTGGCTCTTGATAGTTCTTTTTCAAGTGAATGTGACATGTGGTACAATCTTGGGCCCACTGCCCATCATGCACATGATTCAACAAACCAAGATCTCAATGATGCTTAGTTTTCATCAGACATCTCTCCCATTCATTGGCCTAGAAATGTGCAATTGAAATGTTAAAAAGAAATATGAAGGGTTTTAAAGCATCTACCATTGGGTTGGGAAGGGGTTTCTTGATTTTCAAGGGGACACATGACACAATCTTAATTGTTGAATATGATAGTTGGGGTATAAAACAACCTAATTAAGTTGTTCCAAGCCCTTAAATCCTATAAAGGGGATTATCTCCTCCATTCTCACTTGTGCTTGACCTCTTGAGGTCTTATTCTGGGCCAAAATTATTTCTTCCACCAAATTAGAAACTATTTTGTATTTATTTTTGTTTTTGAGTGGGATTTTGTGGATTTATCTTTGGTTGTCTTCAAAATAACTGAGGATTTCATGCTCATAGTGATGCCAGACAGTGGGTAGGTAAACCCGATTGAACCACAAAACTAAGGGAACCTAAGGTAGGAAGATCTAGGACAATCTACTATGATGAAGATGCTCAATCAATCAATACAGAACAGGCTACATCCTCGCATGTCTTCACCGAGACTCTAGGAGCGCGCCGAGGAAAGTCAGTCCAGGAAACCTCCAGGTCCACGTCCACGCTAGCGTGTGACGAGACGAGACCACGAGGTCGTCGATTTCACGCAGTATCGCGTCAAAATTATTCCAAACTTACCCATTATAGGAAATTAACTCGAATTGAGTGGCATAATCGAAAATAAGGGTCGAATCCACAAGGAATTAAGGAATTT
>CM044104.1:18738568-18900261 GCA_024174645.1 Lemna minuta
AGGTTTGACGTTTGACCATACTTGTCCCCTCCTTGAAAATATGTTTTTATTAAAGTCCAATGTTCATCAGATGTTTTGGCATCAGATATCTTCGAGGAAAATCATCTAAGAGAATAATTCTCGAAAAAAGGTTACATCAGATATCTCCTCCACCAGCCATCTTTTCAGAATTTACAAAAAAAAAAGGTTACATTTTTCTTACTTCTGAAGAAACCTTCGCTATCAGCTGTTTCGAGCTTCCCCCTCTTCTCAATCTTCAGGAAATAGCTTCTTCAATTTTTGTAGCCGACATTCTTCAACCTTAAAAACTCTTTCAACTTCTGGAAAGCAACACACGGAGGAGCAAAACGCCCAGCTACCACTTTTTCGGAAAAGAGATCACACTTCTCTCTTTTTCTCTTTCAAGATGGGGAAACACAGACAGAAGTCAGATATATGAAGAAGCAACAAGCACACATATTTCATACTCTCTGTGGTTTTTACACTTATAAAACACAAACACCCAAGGCGAAATACACTCGATATCTGTCATGCCCTGCATTTTAAAAGTACAGTAGACTGACTCTTCAAAGAATCCACTCTTTGCTTCATAAAAGTCTTCCACCACCGCTCTGATGGCCGCCTTGTCCGTGGTGGAAGACGGTTAAAAAGGTTATTTTCTTGGATATAATGTAGCGAATGTCTGAGTAACGGTGAAAACTACAAGAATTAAAGCGGTCATGGCGGAGAAGATTGCCCACGGGCTGTTGAAGTACCTGTCAATGAGATCGGCCCGCCACCGGTGGTGAGGAACTTGGCAAAACTTGTGGACATCTTTGTAAACCTGGGTCAGGTAGTGATTTTGTTGATCCCAGATTACTTTGGTGCAGAGACCGTTGAACATGACGGCCACTTCATTGTCGCTCCCGATCATGCTGTCCAGGATTCCGTTTTCCTGGAGGATGACCACGTCTTCTGCGGTGTCGATGAGGAAGTCCATGAAGACACAATACTCTGTGAAATGGGAAGAAACATCTTTGTAGCACTGCTCAAAGGCGATGTAGTTCCTCAGGCTACTGCACGTCGAGTCACTCACCCGAAACCTAGGGATCTCGAGCGTCCCGTCTTTCTCCGTAAAGGAAATGTTTAACAGGTCAACCGTCCCCTCCTCCTCTGTCTCCACCTTATTCTTCTTGTTCTTCTTTCTCTCCTTCTTCTTGAACTTGATACCGGCTGCTCTAAGCTTTCTCGCGGAGGGAACCATCATCGTAGCCTCCGATATCTTTCCGGCATTTAACAGGCCAGAGCAGTCGCGAAATAGAATCACATAAAATAGTAAAAGATATGAAGAGTAAATCAGGCTAATTAGCTTCTTCACCCAAGACGTCGCAATCTCCCCACAGGATTTCTTAGGGAATGGATTATCTGTGGATCCATCAACCTTAGCGGGTGGTTTATAGGATAGATGCTGGAGATGCAGAAGATGGTACACTTTCTCCTCGCGATCTTTTTCCTTCCGAGGCTCGATATCGAGGAATTTGCAAGCCAAGCTCATCAGATCTGAAATGTAATCTCGGGAGCACAGTCGTCTCAAAGAGTTCGCTAATAATGAAGAAAGGGATCTGGTTTTCAAGTAGCAGTAGATCTCTCCTCAGATGCTTATCAAGCCACCTAAACCGATATAGAGAGGTCGGACAAGCAATACTGCTTTGCTTTTCTTGCTTCACCATGCACCAAATGATGAACAGCCCATCAACAACGAGCATCTCCGCCAATTCACCATCGTCAATATCTAGAGTCTCCGAATACTCGTCCTTAACTTCAGTCAATCGGTCGAAGACTTTGTTGACGCATTTATCGAGGACATCATCTTCCAGCCCCTTTAAGATCCCGCGGAGACATTCCAGCTTCAGGTCTTTCATGCCGGAAAACGTGTCATCTGTGTGATGGAGAGGGCCAATGGAGATCAGCTTTGGCTGGTAGGCTTCGACATCTTCATTTCTTAAATAGGGAGGAACCTTCCAAATAGAAGGGTCCTTACAGGAAGGCTCCTTGGCGTTTGCCTCTTTATCTGCCGGCCTATCACCTATAATCTTCTGCCTGAGATTGTCTGCACATATTATCCGGCTATTTTGTTCATCTTGACTCAATCCCTTTGCAGTGTTAGCCCGGAATTTCCTCTTCCCCAGGCACACAAGGCATATCTGCGTGCATAACCTTCATGTATCCTGGGCGATTGATATGACTTCCAGTATTCCCCTCTTCGGGATCAGGGTGAACAGACTGAGAACCATTGTGAGGTAGGCCTTTGGGAGTAGTCGGAGAAACCATCGCTGTTGGGCGTTTCGGATGAATCTGCCACTTCTGTTTTCCTCAGAGATTTGAGATGAAGGTGAATTCGTGGGTTCAAGGGTCAAATACTAATCCAAATCGATTCTTCATAAGTCGCACTCTCTCATTTGCCCCTCTGAAATCCCCTCTTATCTAATTCGCCGATTCATTTTTATTTATCTGCAAAAGTCAACTCTATTTTAAAAATGCACCAAATGATGTCCGCCCTCATTCTTTAATGCTCATTTGCGTTCGTCGTCGTGGGGAAACATCCATCATGATATAAAATGAAATCATCTAAAATGAAACATCCATCCAAACCATACACTTTCGTTCAATTATTTCCTCTCTCTCTCTCTCTCTCTCTCTCTCGCTCTCTCTCTCAGTAGCCCCTTAGCCCATTTATGGACTAGATTGGAAAAACTATTCAACTTCACGTGAGTCAATGGCTCTCAAAGATGTAGTCCTGCAATCTATTTATCGATAACTTCCTGAGGATTACTAAAGGAGCCATTAATTTCATGAAGCAGACAGATTAAAACATGAGCTCGTTACCTCTTTGAATTCAATCAAATTGGACAATGAAAACAAGTTATATTTGAAGAAAAATGGTATATTTATGAAGATAAGTCATAAATCAAAACCCACGTAAGTTGGACAAAGAACGAGGGAGAAATCAAAGAGAATTTCGGGAGAGAACATGCATCAATCAGATCAGATTAGGGTCATCAAAATGACGAGGTCATTTTTAATGGTTGTTGGCCAGGATTGTGCCACATACCTCCTATAAATCAAGTTTGAAGGCCTATATTGAATCATGACATCAGTGTTCCACATTGCACCCTGTATCTTCCATTAAAAATTAGTCCTAAATGGATTATATTAGGAAACACACAAATTTTTATTCAATCAATATCAGTGTTGTCTAAAAATCCTATATACATTTAATGATAAGATAAATAATTTTCTTAATGGACGCAACACAAGTGCCTTTAGCCGACTGGCTAATGTCACATAAGTAGTTCTAACAAGCACTATGACCTCGATTTGTCGATTTTAAGCCTAAACAAATTCATATAACCTTGGAAATTTCATAACCTTCATAATATAGTCTTTTCATTGAAATTTTTTCCACTAGATCAGAAATTTACCTTTCCAAAGTTTATTGCCATTTTAAAATAAAAATATAATAGAAATAAGGATATAGTTTCTTTGTATCAATAGGATTTGAAAAGTTAAACCATGTCCAAATAAAAGTTAAAATTGATTTTCCTTCTTCATGTCTTTTTCTTTTCATCCTAAGAATTATCTAAGAAGTGCATGATGCAACTTGAGTATGTCTCATGATTCATCAGCATAATCTTATTCATAAAATGGAATTAAACTCGTACCTGGATTCACGGGATTAATCTTCATCGAAGTAGATTACTGAAGTGGAGAATAGCCTTCTTGAATATCTCCAATGTTACCTCCTGATCTCTAGAAGAAATGGGATTCTCTCTAAAGGATTATGAGCATCGGGTTACTCAAGTGGACGATGGCCTCTTATTTATAGAGAGTGAGGAGAGCTTAAGCCTCTAATCAATAATTAGCCAACCCATTAATGACTAATGGCCGATTTAATTGCCTCTACACATTATTAAACTCCACACACACAAATGAATATCGTAATCCCCATATTAAACATAATTGAATCACTTAATAGGATTAAATGATAGCTAATCCACAATAATACATAACTATGTCCACTTATAAGGGTGACCTCCCATTATGTTTGTGTCACCCTAACAAGCCTATGACGCCCCTCTCTCACTACGCGAAACTCTAGGCCACTATACTCGTAGCCCATTAGCCAATTAACCTACGCGCCATTAGCCTTCGCACCACGTAGGCGCTCGCGTGGGTCCGTGCCAACCCAGCTGGCGCTGGCACGTGGCCGCATCACCACGTCAGCATCGCGCGCGTCCAGCTCCAAATAAACCCCCTTTTCTATTAAATTTAGAAAAAATCTTGAAAAATCAAGAAAAATAGTTAATCTTAAAAAATTCATAACTTCATTTCTAGAACTCTTTTTTGCATAAAATTTTCTTCATTTGATCAAGAATTTGATCCTCTTTAAATCTATGCTCGGAAATCAAACCATTAAATAGAAAATAAAGTTATGAGTGAATTAATTCCTAGTTGACTTTCTAGAGTCAACTAAGTTAATTCCCTCTTTTACTCTAGACCCCCTTTTTCCTTCTTTTCTTCATCTTCTTAAACCTTCATACAATCACTTCAACCCTGAAACATTTAAAACCAAGAATTTGATGTCAAATACAAGTTGTTTGAACCTTGAAAGGGTCAAACACACTTAAAACACATAAGAATGCTTGAAATTGATGAAAAATATGGAATTAAGTGATTTGGCCTTAAATTGAAGAAAATTTCATTTTAAGATGATAACATGCATCATATAGACTGAAATTATGCATGAAAAGTATTTACAAGCATGTCAATGCATATAATGAGATGCATGTTATCCAGTGAGTGTTTTGAAATTTCAGCAACGAGTGTGAGTCTTTCCAGCCATGAGTGTGAGGGAGAGGCTTCACCACGTAAGAGAGAGAGTGAGTGTCGAGGAGAGTTTAGGAGTATAATTTTTGGTACCTGAATATAAAACAAAAGGCTATGATTAGAAATAAAAAAAACTAACAAAATTAAGATAGAAGTTAGATTAAAAATAAGATTAAAATAAGATATAAAATAAAAAGGACAAGAGTATGTCTAAATCAAAATTAAAATTAAATAGAATAAATGGACATTGATTCAATGATTGGTTGATGAATTAGAAAATTCAGTAACTAAAATTACTAATCAATTAAAATATTGGTAAATAAAAATAAGAAAATGGAAATAAAAGTAAAAATAAAGTTTTAAAGCTTATTCTTCAATCTCAGTGTCCATATTCAAATAGTGTGGGTTGCTGCTCAAACTGTCAATTCTTGCACTGATGAACATGTACCTTCCTCAAACCTTTTGGGCTAAATTTAACAAAGATATCATAAAAATAATAAAACTAAAAGTTAATTTATCAAACTAAGTTTTTACTAACAAAAGTAAGTATAAAATGCATGTTATCACACCCCCCCCCCTTCCCCAACTTATCAATGGATGTTGATAAGAATATAATTGGACTAGAAAAATGACTATAGGGTTGACAAGTTTAGCATTTCAATAAAAACTTATTCCATATTAAATCTTTTCAAGGCTTATAATTATTGAAGACCGAGGTGTTAAGTCATTCACCCAACAATTACATTTGGTCTATCTCCACAACCAAAAGCTCACATTTTTCTCCAACTATGTATAAAGATATAGTTGTGAAAATAATTCACCCTCACCTTAGGTTACACATTCCTTCTCTAGTAATGATTGGGTGAGTGCTTGAATATGAGACTCGATAAGCCCTCAATTTTTTTATCAAATTATTGAAAGTAGTAGAAGACATTGAATTGCACATTCCAATAAAGAGGCACCAAGAACCTATGATCCTATCATGAATTATAGGTTAAAAGCAATATATATAAGGTTCATTGAAAGAGTTCCTTGAAGTTATTGAAGTATCTAGCCTTTAGTAGTATCCACATGATCTCTTGATTGTTAAATCTCCTCTTAAAACTCTTAGCCGAGAGAGAATGAAAAGAAAGGGGAGAGTTCCTAACAAGTCTCCCAAGTGCACCCTAAGGTTTATTCATTATCTTCTTAATTATAGACTTTGGCTATTTAAAATTTTCACAAAACCCTAAAAATTATGTCTATATCTATCAACATCCATTGACCTCATATGTGAAAATGTCTAAGCTTGTATATATATTTTATAAATAAAAACTCTATTGACATAAAACACTTATTAATCAACCTTTTTAATTTTATTATATCATCGTAAAGACCAATTAAATGATAAATTAATTTAACCCGATTGATGGTGGAGTTTTCAGCCTATTGGGTGTTAAGCTACTGATAACATGCTATTTATATATGAATTTACATGATTATTAATGCAAATAAAAGAATTAATTGTTCCAAATGTATGCATGTTATCATATTTTAAGTATATTTCTATCATTTTGCATAATTTCATGAAATGATCTAAAAATACATCAATTTATGGATTATTATACATAATTGAACAATGTGATTTTAATCCTAATTATATTTGAGATCATAACTATGTTTTAATGATGAAAATATAAGAGAAAAGATCTTTATTTATATTCATGTATTTTTCTTAAGTTATTTTAGAAAATACATGAATGTATTAATTTAATTAAAATTCATTCTATTATTATTTTAATATTTTGACTTTTTATAATGATAGATTATTCAATTTCTGATCCAAAAAAATTAATTTGAATTAATTTGGAGTTGTATTTTGAAAGTTATGATTTTTCCTATTTTTAGGAATTTTTCTGAATTTATTTAATTATATTTTCGGTTTTAAATTAATTAAAAAGAATAAAAAAAGGGGTTTTATATTACCGCGCGCTGATGTGGTGGAGCGAAGCCACGTGGGGACGCATGTGATGGATATTATGTGGCCTACAAGCCAATCACACTTTCATGTATCTTGTTTATGTTCATTGAAATGAAATTTATTCATTGTCATTCTTGTGTGATGTTTGCAATGAAGTCCATGAGCATATGCAATGACTAAGTGAATTATGATGAGATCATAATATAGTGATCACTAGTCTTTAAACATATGTTCTAAACATTCCTATTCGTGGGATATTCGAGAAGGACATCGAATTATCCTGAAATAATAGCACTATCTAATCCATCTCATATGATGAGTATGGCCGATCCTATAGCCATCGGTGTGGAGACACTAATGATAGATAGTGGGTGCTCTTTTTGGAGAAAGAGTTCACTCGAATTGATCCGTATGAATCCCCTGAATGGTATTATACCTAATCATCAATCAGTGTTGATTCATGTCATGATTGTGTATGTGGTCCTTTGACTTGAGACACCAAAGACATCTTGTGGATGGATGATCGTGTTTTGATTATGACTTACGAATCCCTAGCCACGGGATATCTAAAACGTCATATATTGGATACGACATGAAGTTCACGAAGATGATTGTGTGGTCAAGATGGGATCGTCCACCCTCGGTATTTGAGGAGATTGACTCAAAGGAATGAGATGCGATGAAATCCTTGGCCAAGGTAGTAGAAATATCGAAGGAGTTCTCGATGATTTCTACACGCATCAGTACTAACTTGAGTGACCGATTAGGGTTTGACAGTTGACCATACCCTAAGTCATTCATGAGTCTAATGTGGATGAAGGATTATACATACATGGTAATCAATGACGGGAAGGTTCCATAAGTGAGTTCTTACATACTCCATATCTCCTAGAGTACGTGGTGTAGCTTGGCACCCAACGGGCCGGGCAACTCAACCTATCGATTGGGTTAGAAATCGATCCTTGATCATTAATCTATATGTGGATATGGAAAATTAATTAAGGTTGACCAATAAGGTGTTATTTGGTCTATAGAGTTATTAAGTAGTGAGATATATGGACCTAGAGGGTCACACACATAAGGTTTATGGATGTTGGTGGATATAGACATAATTATCAGGGTTTTTATGAAAAAACCTCATTCCAAATGTCTATAAATATGGGGAGGACAACCACAACTGAAGGTGCCCATGCAAGCCTTGTGGGAATTCTCTCCTTTCTTCTCTTTCTCTCTTGGTGAAGAGCTTTGAAGAGGAGATCCAACCATCCGGAGACCGTGTGGATACCGCTAGAGGCTAGACACTGGAATAGCTTCAAGAACTCCTTCAAGGAAACCTGTAAGTATGTTTTCTCATACATACTAGATGATAGGATCATCTGTTCTTGGTGGCTCGGTATTTTGAATGTCCGATTCAATGTTTTTCCGCTGCATTTGATGTTTTGATCAAAATTTCGGAAAGTTATCGACCTCAGATCCCATCAGCATGGACGTGTGACACGTGGACACGCGTGTGTGCATGTGCGTTCATTTGTGTGTGACGTGTGTGCAAGACACATATGCGCGGATTTTATATATATATTATAAGCATCCGTAATCGGATTTAAGCTAACCGCTTAAGTTTGCCTAACTTCTAAACCCGAGAAGATGCATTCATATATTCTGTGTGGGACTATCTTTTTTTTTATATTTTATTTCAGGTGACGTGGCGACACGTGGGACATCCGATCGCGTGATTTAATCATGTGCGTCGGATGTCACTTACTCAAGGGGTACGTGGCAACATCTCATGAAGCATCGATTCAATTAAATGATGTTTAATCTCGACGGTCCTTCTGAGGAGTTATAACGGTCACGATTAATCGTGATCGGTGAACCCCTCGACTTATCGAGATCATTAGATAAAGATCTAACAGACACCATGAATCGAAGCATCCCTTCACACGCACGACGTGGACACATCGTGATGCTTCATTTGCGATCGGATGCTCACGAATTTATCTCACCCAATCGTCACCAAGCGCATCATCTCAGCTGTTGATTGCGATCAGACCGTTGATCTGACGGTTACGCCCAAAATACTCTATAAAATTGAATGTTCTTCGCGACAGAAACTTACCCTTGGATTTTCGAGTGAAATCGAACTGTCTAGACACCAAAATTTGAGAGTCATTTGATTTCTTTCTCTTCTTGACACGTTTCCGCGTCCGAGGAGTGCTTGAAATCAAAAATTGATCGAAGGAGTAAGGAGAAATAATATCTTGAATTCTAATTTTCGTCTTTGAAATCGCGGAATGAATAGCCATGCATCTGGCGATTAATTGGATCATTTCGAGCACAAATTTGGGTTAGATTGCATGTTTTCATCCTAATCTTTTATTATTTAGCATTAGATTTACATTTTGAATCGTAGATTAAGTTTAATTTTGTTTTAATTTTGTTTTTTAATCAAATTTCGCGATTGAGTTTTCTCTCATTTTCAAACTTCGATTACTCTGTGAATTCTTATCCAAATCACTTGATTTTTTATTCCGTGGATTCGCAATTGAGTTATCTTTCTTAACATTTTAAATTGACTAATTTCTAAGCTCAATTCGTCGTCTGATTTGATCGAATTTCAAAGATATCTCTCAAATTTCCCTAATTCTCCGTGGATTCGACCCTTATTTACAATTATACCCTTCAATTCGTGAATTAGTCTTTAAATTGGTAAGTTTAGACTTTTTTTACACGACATCGTGTGTATTCAACGACTATACATATTCGTTTCGTCAGCTACATCACATGCTATAGAAGATATAGAGTGTATAAGAACTCTCATATGAAACCTTGCTATCATTGATTATTGTATACTTATAATCCTTTGTCTGCGCAAAGCTCATGAATGACTTAGGGTATAGTCAACAATCAAAACCTAATCAATCATTCAAGTTAATAATGATGGGTAAAGGAAATCATCAAGAATACTTTCTTCAATTTGTCTACTACCTCTCCGTAGGTTTTTATCCCATCTTAGTTTATCTCCTCTGGTAACAAGAGCCGATGATTGTATCTTCACCACATAATCATTTTTAGGACTTCGTGTCATATTTAATCTATGTCTTATTCATACCATATTCATAGAGATCATGTGGATTAAGATTTACAAGTCATAGTTAAAACATAATCATCCATTTATAAGTTATCTTTAGTGTCTTAGGTCTAAGGACCACATACACAACTATGACATTAATCAACTTAATTGAAAGTCAAGTATAATATCATTCAAGGATTCATGCAAATCAATTATGTGAACTCTTTTTCTAAATAGCACACTAATGGCCACAACATCAATCATACATATGATATAAGTGAAATCAGATCGTGATATTCTGTTAAGAGATTTTGATGTTCTCAAATATGCCTCAAATAGGAATGTTTAGAACATATAGTTTGACTCGTGGTCATTATATTATGCTATCATCATATTTCATTTAGTCATTGCACATGCTCATGAGCTTTATAATAACAATGACTAAATTATATTATTAATATAAATAAGACATGAAAGTATCATTTGTATTATATGACAAGTAATATCATATTATCATCTTTAAAAAAATAAAGGAAAGTAAGAAAAATATTTACATTGAACAAGTGAAGGAGCTTATATAAACATGAATATGAATAGAATAAATAAGAATTTTATTTTATTTGCCTCTAACCTTTTGGATTTGCCATTGGCCTTAAAATACTGTTAGGTTTTTCCGAGGTAATATTGAGAACATGTAAAATATGGATAAAATTATATGACTATTAGTGAATTTTAAGGGATAATTTATACATTATATTGTATGCTATCATATTTTTTTTTCACTTCATAAATTTTGTGCCAATTTTCTTAAAATTTCTAAATGCATTATTTAAAACTAATGCTACAAAATTCATAAGTTTGACTTTTCAAACATAACATTTTTTTTCAATATTAGCCTCACTTTGAAAATTTATAAGAGAAAACATTTTAAATACATTTTTAAGTTTATCTACTTTTACTTTTCAAAGTAACTTTAGTGAATTTTGGAGTTTAATATTACATCCTAGTTGTTTATTTGGGGAGTTGTAACAAGCTAGATTCATTGTATTTGATAGACTCCTTTTGACATGCAACGATCTCTTGAGAGGTAGATCAAGATGCTAAATATAAATGAAGCAACACTTTGACTAGATAATAAGATATGATGATATCAATTCGTTGATTTAGCTTCAATCTGATGGATATTATATGGCTTACAAGACAATCATACTTCCATGTATCTCTCTTATGTTCATTCAGATGAAATTTATTCATTGTCATTCTCATCTAATGTTTACAATGAAGTCCATAAGCAAATGTAATGAATAAATAAATTATGACAAAATTCTAATATAATGATCTCTAATAATTAAATATATATTCTAACCATTTTTATTCACAAGATATTTGAGAAGAACATTCAATTCTCTGGAGAGAATAATATTATTTAATATGACTCATATAATGAGTATGATTGAACTTGTGGCCATTAGTAAGACACTAAGAATAGTATGTAGTCTTTAGAAAGAGAGTCCACAATTTATTTATAAGAGTCCATGAATAGTACTAAAAATATAAAATTATAAAAATATCATTTTGGAAAGTTATACTTATGCACTAATATTTATAATATTTCATCATAATCACAAATAATTTAAGTATAGATTGAACAATAGCAAGAGGAGACGAGAAAGAGGATGATGTGAATGAGAGTGACAAGTGGCGCAAGAAGAAGAGAGAGAAGAAGAGAGAAAGAGGTGGGAAGGAGGAATCGTGACAAAAGACATTTTCATTTGTTTGCGTGATTCTCATGTGCGTTAGAGAGAAACTAGGAGAGAGAGGGAGAGATGAGTGGCGAAATTAGAAGAAGAGGAAGAGAAGTGATGAATGTTTTACGTGCGGTCATTTAAGCACTTATAAAGTCACATGTGAATGCATAAAAAATAAAATTGAATTCACTCTAAAGATGATTGAAACCAAGAAAAATGGTGAATACAAGTTAAATTCACCAAGAATTGGATGGATTATGATAAGAGAGGAAGAGCTAGTCATATATTGTAGGAGATTGACTCAAAGAATGAGATGTGATGAAATTTTTGGCGACGGTAGTAGAAATATTAGAAAAAGAGTTTCCAATGATTTCCTCCTTACATTATTACCCACTTAACTGATCGATTATGATTTGATAGTTAACCATATCCTAAGTCATTCATGAGTCTTGTGTGAACAAAAGATTATACGTATATGGTAATTAATGATGACAAGGTTCTATAAGAGAGTTTTTATGTACTTCATATCGCCTAGAGTATATGGTAGAATTTGGCACCCAACAGGTTGGCAATTCAGCCTATAAATTAGGTTAAATCAATTGGCTTAAACTGATGCATAAGAATAATGAAAATTAAAATTAGAAAAATTGGCAAAATTTTTGTTCATAATTAATGTCGAAAATGATAGTCATTGAGTTAAAAAATTAGGTCAATTAGAATTTTTTAATTTTAAAATTTCGGTGGATTTATTTTGAAATTTAGGAATATTATTAGGAAAAAATAGGTCCAGGAGTTGATGTGCTAATGCCCCATCAAACCAGCTAGTTTGTAATGACACCACGTGGCACTAAAGAAATGCGCACATCTCAAGTCTATATTTTATATTGATTTTATACCCTATGAAATAAGCCCTAAGAAAAACCATTAATTTTCTTTTATTTTTTTCATGTGGGATTAAAATTTTGCAAGTACAAGTGGCAACACCTCATATGGGAGTGAGGTATGGCTGTTATTGGATTGACCAAACTGGGAAGCATCAATTTTCAAATAGGACAAAAGCACAATATCATAAGTTTGATCTAACAGGAATCAACAAGCACAACCAAACTTCACTTCAATACTGGGAGAGCTGGTGACATACCTTCATTGATTGACTACTCATAACTACTCGAGGAATAGAGATCGTCTACTGCAATCCGATGAGTCTTATGATGTACTGATGGAATGCAACACTTATCACACTAGACTCATACAAGGTTTTCATGTGGGCTTTCAGCGTCAACCCACAAAGTGATGAATTGGTAGGTTGAGAAAAAGAGGTTTTGAAAAACTACTATGAGCTTTCAATAACTATTTCTTGACACTTTCAGTGACCCTAGTGCTATTTTGCACAACACTTTCAGGTTGCCTATCCTACGGATATTTGAATTCATCGAAAGTTTTTCAGCATACATGCTTTTAAGGTTAAGAGTATGATGATCATATAGCCTATATAGAAGATAATACAATAATGTGTGGAAAATTCATATAAAAATTTCAAGATTTCAAGATTTTTGCACAAATATTTGAAGTTTTTTCCAAGTCCCATAACCAAAAATAAAAAAATGTATTATCCTAACAAAAACTAGCATGCTCAAATAAGTGTAAAAAGTGGGTATGCATGGCATGTCAAATAATACATAAGTTGTGGGAAGAGGGTTGTAAAAAATTGATAGAAATTTTCAGGGGCAAGTTGCAGTCTATCTTAGTCTTTTGCCTTCTTAATAAATATATTTAAATTTCAGGGCTTTTATTATAGTAAATCAAGAAAAAACAATAAATTAATTAAGTCTAAAAATTAACAATAAAATCAAGAAAAAAACACAGCTAATTTGAAATGACATCATGTAGGTGAAACATTAAAATGATACCAGTTAATCATTAAAATCGATTAAAAATTTTCCCATTATCAGGATTAAATTTATATGGATCATCCATTTCTATTGGGCCAGGCCTTGAATTTTAGTCAAACAAGGAAGTTGTGTTGATAACGCGGACCAATCCACGTCACGCCCACCACACAATCCGCAACAGGGGCTTATCCGCAATACTCCATCCAGAAGCACCTTCTCCTCCAAGTCTTTCTTCTCCGACTCCCCAAATACTCTTATCTTCTTCCTTTCCCCTAGCTCGATCACTGAGACGTCCTCCATCTCAAACTAGTATTCTGGGTTTCTCTCGCTTCTCTCTCCTCCCTTCTAAACCCCTCCAAAACCCACCTTCCATGGAAATCTCTAATCTCCCCGCGTAGAAAAATCTCTCATTTTTGTCTTCTATTGCTGCTACTTCTCCAACCCACCTCACGAATCCATCAGGAACGAGCCAGATTCTCGCTTTCCGTGAGGATTTATAATCCCCCAACAGAAAAATCTCACCTTTTTGTCTCTTATGGGTGCATCTACTCCAATCCGCATCATACATTCTTCGGGAGCGATTCAAATCCCCCCTGCCATGGAAATTTCAGTTTTCCCGACTTAAAAAGGTCACCTTTTTTTACTCTTATGGGTTCATCTACTCCGACCCATATCATGAATCCTTCAGGAGCGAGCCAGATCCAGCACCAGAACTTCCACAACCCTCTCCAGAAGCATCTCACGCAGTCCAGCCGCAGCCGCCGCAGTATCTCTCAAAGGTTGCCCTCCTCTTCCCCTTCATCTTCTCTTTCATCGTCATCATCGTCGACAACAACAACTATCAATGCATCAACCAATTCCCCTCAAAACTCTGCAACCCATGCAAAAAAATCAGAACTTGGCCCAGAATTCAGAGGTTCTAGATCGACTAGAGTGGTGTCCAAGAGGCATGTGAATCGTCCCAGAGCCTCTAATGGTGGGCCCAATCACCGCCCGCCGTCAACTGCCGCTATCGACTGCTTTAACCATCTCTGTGACTCTAATGGGGAGTCTTTCACTGAAACTCTCCTCGCCTATGAGTATATTTTATCCGGGTCTGATGATTACTCTCACATAATTCGCCAATTGGGAGAACAACGGAGTCGGAGCTGCGGTAAGGCGCTCGAATGCTTCCGTTTTGCTATGCCAAAAATGAAGGATCACACTGAAAGAGGGAAGCTCCTCACTGCAATGATCAGCGTGTTAGGGAAGATGGGGAGAGCTGATCTAGCCAAGGAAGCTTTCGACGAAGGCGTCGCAGATGGATATGGGCACACTGTCTATGCATACTCGGCTTTAATTTCCGCTTATGCTCGAAGTGGCCTCTTCTCTGAAGCCCTCAAGCTCTTTGAATCCATGAAATCCATCGGCCTGAGACCGAACAGCGTCACCTACAACACCGTGATTGATGCTATGGGAAAGGGGGGAGAAGATCTGCAACGAATGACACAGATTTTCAAGGAGATGGTGAAGAATGGCGTTCGACCGGATAAGGTGACGTTCAATTCTCTCCTCGCTGGTTGTAGCAGAGCTGGACACTGGGAGGATGCGTGGAACATGTTCGACGAAATGCTTCTTATGGGAGTCCCGAGAGATGTCTTCACTTACAACACCTTCATCGATGCACTCTGCAAGTGCGGAAACATGGACATGGCTCTTGGGCTCCTCTCTGAGATGCGACTTAGTAAAGTCATCCCAAATGTAGTCACTTATAGCACTCTCATGGATGGATTCTCAAAGCAAGAGAGATTTGACGAGGCCCTCAAACTCTATGATGAGCTCAGATCCTTTGGTATCTCCCCAGATCGGGTGTGCTTCAACACTCTTCTCTCAATCTATGTCAAAATGGGGCGTTATGAACTTGTTGGAAAGATCTCCGAAGACATGGAAAGGCTCAATATTGATCGAGATGTCGTCACGTACAATGCCTTAATTGCAGGCTATGGTAAACAGGGGAGATTCGAAAATGTAGCCGAATTGCTTCAGAAGATGAAGAGAGAGAAAATCCAGGCGAATGTGCTCACTTACTCTACAATCATTGATGTATTCTCAAAGGCAGGAAAGTATCAGAGAGCCATGGAAGCGTACTCTGAGTTCCTAGAAACGGGCCTGAAATCTGATGTGGTGCTTTACAGTTCTCTGATAGATACTCTGTGCAAGAATGGGTTGATGGAATCGGCTGCATGGATGCTGAACGAGATGATGATTAAAGGGGTGAGGCCGAATGTGGTGACATTCAACTCAATTATTGATGCTTTTGGAAGGTCAATGCACATCGAGCAAGAGGATTGTGGTCAACAGGACGGAAAAGAAGATGGGAGGATTCTGAGGGTATTTGGAAAGTTGGTTAAAGGAGGAGCAATTCAAGTTCCTGAATCAGGGAAAAGGAGCTCACAAGAGTTGGTTTGCATCTTTGATCTTTTCAGGAGGATGCATTATCTTGGAATAAAGCCAAATGTGGTGACTTTCTCGGCAATTTTGAATGCTTGCAGGTGAATTTAATTACACTTTCCTTATTTGGTTTATCAGGTGGCCGACTTTGTGCGTTAATCATTGATTATGTCTGCATCTTCTGAATATTTGTATTTTCTTGGTGTAAAACCGAAGGTGGTACCTTTCTGGTGGATTTTGGTTATGTTGACTTTGATTTCTTTTTTTGCTAAATTCATTCGGGGTGATAACTTTCTCTGGGATTTTGAACACAAATTGGATTGCCCTTGTTTTTGTCTACTGCATGGTTTGATTTCGTGAGTAGACATTCCAGCTGCATTTTCTGCATATGGCATTTTTCTGCATATAAAGTCTAATAAATGATAACTTTATGGACGATTTTAAATGCAAGCCAGATTATTCTTTTTGTTTATTTGGTGCAATTATTTTGTGGTTTGACTGTGTTGACTTTGACTACATTTAGAAGGTTTTCTTGCGAATTTCTGGGTCACCCATATCTTCTTATCAGTTGGGTCAGTTGACTTCTTGAGTTGATCATCTTTGCTTTGTCTTTGATTTCAGCCGTTGTGACTCTTTTGAGGATGCTTCAGCCTTATTGGTCCAGCTCCAATCATTTGACTGCCATGTGTATGGGGTGGCCCATGGGCTTCTGACAGGATCAAAGGATGTGTGGGCCCAAGCTCGTTCACTGTTTGATGAGTTGAAGAGGATGGACTCGTCAACAACTGCCGGGTTCTACAATGCGTTGACCGATATGCTGTGGCATTTTGGGCAGGTGAGCTTGCATTGACTTTACATCTTAGTCTTTTGTCAGATTCAATTCAATGAAAGACAGTGGAAGAAGAGAAATTAAGGAAAGGAGAGAAAATGTAGGGGGAGGCAGGGAAAGTTTGCCTATCAACTCAGGAACAAGCTTTAGGGCTTAGAGTTGTATAGCATTACATGGTGAAAACCCAACACTGTCATGAGATCGCCGAATGTTCTCCCTTTAGGATCCTCAATGTTGTGTGACAATGCTTTAGGAAGTGGGCAAACGGTAAAACTGGAGGTAGTTCCACTACTACTTCTGCGAAATTCCTTACCTTGAGTTTTGTTTATGGGTTGGTCTTCCACGTCTGAGATCAACCCTCTTTGGAGGAAGCCATGATATAGAAGATATCTGAAAGCATGGGAGCACAAAGAGCATAATCATAGCGCAAGAGGAGAGATGTTACCAGAACTTCTGTGGCAAGTATTATTTGCAGACATTGCAGTTCCTGGGACATTTGATGTTCCCAGAAAGGGTAATATTGATTTATTCTCAGATAAAAATTCCAAAAGCAACTCTGAGATTCTTGAGCTTTGATACAACTGCTCTTCTCATGTGTTCGGGGAAGGGGCAGGAAAGGGAAATTACTGCCATCTGCATTAAGTGATGGCAGCGGCACCGTGGAAGGCCTGATAATTTCCTAGAAGACCAAAAACAGTCTTGTGCAATGACACGTGACTGGTAGTAAGTGAAATAGACAAAGCTTAACCGTCGGCACAATGGGGGAAAGCTTCGAGAGGAGGCAATAAATTGAGGTAAGGCTGGTGTTAGAAGGTATGGAAGATCAAGCAGCTATCTGGAAGGCAAGGAGGAGGAAACTTCAAGAAGCAGGCAAGAGAGAGAACAAGGTGACTTGAGTTCTTTCCCCACCAGTACCCTGTCAATTCTTATATTCTGTGTGTGATCTCTCAATTGAATTCAGCAGATAGAGACATTGTACTCTGATACGGCTCTTGAAATTGGTTTTGTTGCAATTCTTTGAAAGATTTCTAGTCAAGAATGTATCAAGCTTCAACATGGGGGAACCATCCTGATAATTCCCTGTCGGATCCTGGTATATCAGGGAGGAACCATCCTCACTCACATCTGGAATTGGTCTGGTCAAATGACTCCCTCTCAGATCAAATAACTTCAAGCTCTTGAGGTCTCCTTTGCCAAAAGATATTTCCCCTCAGATAATTAAACTTGAGTGATTCAACAAGATCTGAGATGAAGAACATTCAAATAAGTGTTCAATAAAGCATGTTTGCCAATGGTCACTCTGGCCTTTATCCTTCTGGGCATGCTCGAGGTGCTAACTGATGGCTTCAGTCATCTCAGATGTTCTTCTGATGCCTGATTTGACATTGCACTGCTTTGCAATATCGTTCACAATCGTCAGCTTCATTTCTCCATCAGAAACAATGCCATTGGATGCAGAATCACAGCCTCCTCGTGGACCCAGTCTCCATCTCCTTGGGCATTGTCACCAAACATCAAAAGGCTGGCATGTTCAGGTGCTGCCACTTGCACCGCCTTTCCAGTGCTGCTCGTCATCTGGCTTCCCTTAATGCAGCCTCTTTATTCTCCTATCCTTTTAGGGTTTGGGGGCACCAGCTCCTGATTCTGCCGGAATGGTTCCCACTTCAGGTGGGCCAGGTCGATTCACTTACTGATGAAGCTCTGGTTATGATGCGCTCATGCCATGCCCTATCAGAACTTCAGGTGATTATTTGTTGGAAGATTGCATGATCACTTGTTGGAATCTACCAGATCTTCTCTCTTTAGAAGCAGTACTCCACTCCAGCCCAAATGCTCTGGAAACAGAGTTCATTTCCTGCGTCCATGTGTGATCTATATCTCAAGATGAATGGATCCATGAATAGTGCTGATTCATTCAGTCCACCATGGCATTCAGTTGTGCATGTCTTTCAGCACCCTTGCACTGTGCATTTTATCAGGTTGCTCATGTTGTCCCTTGAAAGTATAAAGAGGTTCACCGAGTTTGAGCAGTACAGGAATGGGTGACTGCTCGGGTGGGAAGTACTTGTACCAGGTGATCACTGACTTTGGGTGATCATCCTTTGATGTACTAAGAAGTAGATCCCTCGTGTTCATAACCTGTACAAGTACTTTGCCAGTGGTGGAGGGGCGTTATAGAGAGCAAGAGATGGAGATGGTGCTGCCTCCTCTAATCCAGATCATCTGTCCTTAGCTTCAGCTGCAGTGAATATCCACTCAGATGATGTTTTGTGTAAAATCACAAAAAAGGTGGGGAGTATTACTTCCACGACATATGTTAAACCATTGGATGAGGTTCATCACTGAGGACAAAGAAGGATTTGTACTGATGTCAGTGATTGGGGGCTTTCAAAAGATAAATTTTTGCATAAGCAATAATTCTAAAGTCACCTTTGTTCCTTGATCTGTTCTGAAGCTATTCGTCCACTCAGAAAATCTCGGGGACGTTAGCTTCAGCAGTAGAACCTTCAATTCAATCAGGAGGGTAATCCTTCTTGGCGATGTTTGGAAGGTGCATGTTTATCAGCTTGGAGAATATTCGACTATCTCATTCGTTGCCATGCGTTTGTACTCTCCGATGACACTCAATTTGAATGCAGGCAGTGTAATCTCATTTTGCCTTCCACAACATTTGTCTTATCAAGGCTTCCCTCTTTTCATTGGCTATTTTATCCTTGCCATGGCCAACTTCCTCCCCCCCGTGCATTTGAAGGAGTTGCTTCAAATCCCATGCGAGGACATTTTGAGCTGATCCATTTCTGGAATTATGCTGTTGCAGATTTAACATCCTGAGATTGTTGCAAACCAAAGGCCTTAGAGTTGTATTTCATTGCATGGTATAGGCCCCTTAAAATAGGGCATACCATGTTCCAGTGTTGTAATGGTAACATGACCGTACATAATGTATATTAGAAGATAAGGACTTAAGTACTAATAAATTGAGCATTCCCTCTGAAATTATTTAAACTGCTCCATAAGTCTCAAGTGGTGTTCATTTGTATAGCGATCTCTGGATAGAATGATTCCATCTAAAAGTTCTTGCTTATTTTGTTAATTACATTGTTTTAGTTATCTAAAATGCTTTCATAAATCCTGGGTGAACAGAGGCGAGGAACACAGCTTGTTGTATTCGAAGGAAAGCAGAGGAATGTGTGGGAAAACACTTGGACAGATTCTTGCTTAGATCTTCATCTCATGTCATCTGGGGCAGCTCAAGCTATGGTTCATGCTTGGCTTCTTAACATAAGATCCGTTGTTTGTGAGGACCGTGAACTGCCTGAATTATTGAGGTAAACCCTAATTCCATTTAGTTCACACATACTCACTATAAAGCAATGATTGATTGTACTCTTTATGAATAACACTTTTGTTGGGTCTTAACAGCATATTGACTGGATGGGGGAAGCATAGTAAGGTGGCAGGAACAAGCTCGGTCCGTCAAGCTGTCGAGCTCCTGCTTGCTTCAATGGGTTCACCTTTCCATGCTGAAAAATTCAACTTGGGGAGGTTTGTGTCGGAGGGAGATAAGGTATCTGCCTGGCTAAGGGAGTCTAGGACGTTGACTGTTCTCACTCTTCATGATGATAGAGCTCAAAGCCAAAGCACATTGAAACCCTTGTTATCTAACTTTCAGGCATTGTCCTTGTAGATATCTCCAGATTGGTCGATTTATTGATTGATTGATTGATAGGATTTGTATTTTGTATTGATAGGATTGGTTGATTAATAGGTTTAAATACATGCTCATCTCACTAGATTTGTGAAAGAGATGGGTTAAGAAGGTGGTGGCCATTATGTAATTTGAACTCAGGCTTGAAGTGGATCGAAGATTGGGTAATCCGATGGATAAATGTTTGTGTTTTCTTTGCATACCCTGTGCATAAGATTGCTATTATATTTGGTTTAAATCAAAAGAAAAACAAACTAAAATGTGGACTTTAATAGGATCGGTCCAGGTTTCCTGAAGATCATCAAATTTTAAACGTGACCTCTGAGCCTAAATAGATTTAAATGACAAATTAAATTCACAAATTTACTATAGAACAATGAAGAATGTCAGTTTAATTTTTAATTTATATAGTCAATTACCAAAGCTCAACTACTTATTCCATTAACACAATCAAAACTATAAGACAACTTACTGTTCTCAATTGCATTAATATCCACTAGTAATTTTTTAAAAGTTACTCAAAAATTGATTTTCAGTAATATTAGGAATTTATGATTTCAGTAATTGAATGAGGAATTCATGATCAAGCTGTAATTTTTATCTTCTCATTACAAGACAGGGACATCATCTCATCTATGATGTGCTAAGAAAGACAATCTAACAACTCTTGAAGATCACAATTTTCCTCTTTTTTCTCTCCACCGAAACTGGCTACATGGTTTGATCCTCATAATCTCGATGATCCAATGGTCCATGATGCTTGAGTGATTGAGCTTCCTTATTCTTGTATTTAAGGGTGACATTGCCAAATACTAGACATTGCTTTCACATTAAAAGGGTGCTTAGGCAACTTGAAATGACTTTTTATCACCCATATGCATTTCTTCCTCTTCTTTTTTTTTATTGTCCAAGGTCTGCATTAAATATTCTAGCCACTTGGAAATCTTTTCAATGTCCTTGGACCTTTTTTGGCATACTAGAGGATGACATGCACACGAAAATTATGATATTTAATTCTTGTGGCATAGTAATATGCGCGTTGATGAGCCGACTTTGTGTAGTCTTTGAAAATACTCATCAAGGGGAAACTCTGAGTTTAATACATACAAAAATCAAAGAGACAAGTTAGAAAGAGAAAATTATTCTCAAGAAAAGAGAAAATGAGAATAAAACTTAGAATTATCTTAATCCAGTATTCTAAAATAAAATCTACCACTAGATGATGAAAGATTAATAGTTCTTTTTAACATTTCATTGTGTGCTTTTAGCATTGGCTAGCTTTAGGAAAGAGGGCAACGATTTATCATTTTTCATGTAGGGAACATTATTTCTTGTGAGTTTTTTCTCTTTTCTATTCATTCCTCATGTTTGATGCAAAATACCGAGTTTAGGAAAGATGTACTTGTTAGATCTAATATCTATTAAGTGGTCATAGTTATGTATTATTGTGGATTAGCTATCATTTTAATCCCATTAAGTGATTCAATCATATTTAATCTGGGGATTACGACATTCATTTATATGTGTGGAGGTTAATTATGTGTAGAGGCAGTAAATCAGTCATTAGTCATTAATGAGTTGACTAATGACTGATTAGAGGCTTATGCTTTCCTTATCTCGATAAATAGGAGGCCATAGTCCACTTGGATAACCTATTGCACATAACCCTCAAGAGAGAATCCCATTTCCTCTGAAGATCAAGAGGTTACATCAAGGATATTCAAGAAGGTTATTCTCCGATTCAGTAATCTACTTCGATGAAGATTAATCCAGTGAATTCAGGTACGAGTTTAACTCCGGTTTATGAATCTGATTATTCTGATGAATCATGATGCATATTCAATTTCCATCAATACTAGCTCTCAAAGTTATGTTTGATCAACGAGCATCGCTATAATGCATTTTTATTATGAATATTTGGACAAGGATCATTCTCCATCAATATTTTCTAACTTCTCAATATTTTCATCCACATTTTCATATTTTTCGAACTATAAATCACATTTCTATTGTCCACTCAAGGGTTTTGGATCTTTGAAAGGACTTTAGAACAATTTTATCATATGCATCTCCACATACATCTCCTTTCTTTTCTTAGATCATTTCCGCTTTCTCAATCTAAAAGTACCAAAGATTTTCCTTGATTTCAATCTTTTAACCATCCTCTGTGTAGATTCAACCTCGACTTGCCACTATTCTAAATTTTAATAAAATTAAATTCGAAGAGTTGTGTATAATTTTTTATGCGTGAACTTGCACTTTCAACGACTATGATTTTATGCATATGAAGCCTCTTCTTCTTCTCTCCTCTATATAAAGTTCTGTTATTCTTCTTTCTTCTCTTACCCAAATACATGTTTTCCCTTCTTCGACATCCTTAAAAAATTGCCTTTTTGTGTTCCAATTCTGTTGGGCGTCATCATGTCTTCTAAAGACATTAACTTGCCAACTCACTTGAAAAAAATTCTTTTGAATATTATTAGAAGACCAAATAGAACAAAAGGAATTAGAAATATTCTTAACCTCCGGGGTTAGTGGTTTGACTTGCGATCCTAGTATAAAACATTTAAAGAAATTTGTCACCTCTTCCCTTACTTGACCTAGTTTCCCTATGTCTCTTATTCAAGTTTCACTGCCTTTTTTCAATGAGTCCTCGTTTAGGTACTGAATTATGTCCACTATAATAAAAAAATTTCTTATTTGCACAGTTTTTAACTAACCTTTCCATGAATTGCATAGACTCATCAATGCATGTCTCCATGAAGGTGCCTCCACTAGATATATCTATTATATTTCACTTATTATCAGTGAAACCCCATTAGAAATTTTGAACTAACTCCCAAGATGGAATCCCATGATGAGGACATTTCCTGGTCAAGGCCATAAACATCTCCCATGCCTCTCTCAGATTATCCTTCCTTTTGGTAAACTCCTTGATTGCTTTCCTAAAGGCATACATTTTACCAAAAGAACATAATTTTCTTAATAAATTTTTTCATCTCTTCGTAAGAAATTAACTCTTTTCCTATTGAATTAAACCACTTTTCCACCTTATCTTTCAATTCCAAAGGAAATATTCTCATTTTTAGATGCTCAGGGGACACTCTGGGATAGGTATAGATCATATATGTAGCAGTAAACTCCTCAACCAAGTCATTGGGTTCCTCATTAAATCTCACATTGAACGTGGGCAATAATTGAAACATATGAGGGTCGATCCAAAATGATGCATTTCCAACAGAGGGACTGATATCAGAAGGATCTCAAAAGGTTTGACTCTCAAAAGGATCAACATACTCTCTCAGCTTCATTCTTCTAATTTCTTGATCCACGGGTGGTTTTGGTTTTGATTAGTGTTTTCCTCCATGGTATCTTCTAAGGATTGATCTTAGGCTCTGATGTAAAAGTATAGATCTTAGGCTCTGATGTAAAAGAAGTTTCACCTAAAGTGATTTTGAGGATGCAAGGGTGGAGGAATTGTCTCCAGTTCATGCAATAGCACAAAAAACGGTTAGATCAAGGGCAGTTTATAAAAACTAAAATAAAAGAAATCTAATTTTAAGAAGGGATTATAAAATCAGAGATGAAAATGATTAGAATTTCAATTTAATCAGAGATGAAATGATATTTGACAAAAATATCATTTGGTAGGTGCAAAATCACAGTCATTAATAACAAAAAATCATGTATAAAAATTTATCTTAAAATTTAGAATAGTGGTCAGTTGAGCTCAAATCCAAAGGGAGGATGATTAAAAGACTAAAATCAAGGATTATTTTGGTATCTTTAAATTGAAAAGGGAGAAATAATAGATGAAAAAGGGAGATATACACAGAAGATGAGATGAACCAATCAAATACTTCCAATTCCTTGCCAAAGATAAACATTCTTTAATCAAATAGTGGAAATTTGATTTAGGGTTGAAAATATAGATTTATGGATGCAAATATTGAAAAAATGGAAAAAATTGAAAGATAGTTATCTGAATCTAATTATTTGGGATAAAAAACTCGTTCTAATGATATTTGATCAATCACCCCTTCAAGAGCTCATACATCTTGCGTGGACTTGGCCTCTTGCATCCAACATAAGGATTGAATAGAAAATAAAAGTAACTCATTAAAAATGGAGTTTGGTACATGACAGATGATCAAATAGTGCCCTCTTTCCTCTAGTGGGCCAATACTAAAACCTACCAAAGAAATAGGAAAAAACTTTTTTTTTCTACCTCATAATTTAAATCAACTTATCAAGACATAGAGCATGAAAGGATGGTTATGCCCATTAAATTTTAGCTCCAAACTCCATCAAGATCATGAGATATCGATGAAGCATATTTTATATGGTCGTTGAATACACACGTTCAAGCATCAAATTGGAAGATGAATTGGTATGAAAAATTATGAACATTAATGTTTTTTGAAAGAATACACCAAGAAAAATCCATGGAATCAAAAGACTTCAATTTGGATCATTATTTATAAAGAAATCAAGGAGCGAACTAAGGAGAGAAAATTCGACCGTGAAGAGAGAGAAAATGACTAAATTTTAAAAAAATTAAACTAATCTATGCATCCAAATCAAAATCTAATTTTAGAGGATGAAAGATTAGGAAGAAAACATGTAATATAATCCTAAGTCATGTTTGAAATGATCAAACTAATTTTCAGATCAAGGCTTTTCATTCCGCATTTCGAAAAACAAAAATTCGGAGTTGAAGCAGTGAATTTTTCCTTCTCTCTTGACAAAGTATTCATTTCAAGCACTCTTTGGACACATAAATCAGTCTAAAAGAGGAAGAAAGCAAGAGATTCAAGGAGTATGTTTTACAAAAAGGTTCAATCAATAAAAAAACGGAGAATGCTTTACATTGTCAAAGAAGAGGGGTATACATAGAAATTTGGGCATGGCCAATCAATCGTCTCTTCATCTTCAATCAACGTCCATGATTAGAATTGGAGGGCGAATCGCTATCTTTAAGTTGTTGATAACATGCAGTCTTAACATGATAAAACAAGATTATTAATGCAAATTAAGGCGTAAAATATTACATTTATGTGCATGTTATCATACTTTGAGTGCAATTCTATCATTCCATGCAATTTTATGTTATAATCTCAAAATGCGTTAATTTAGGGTTAATTATGATGAATTAAAGATTTAAGATTTTATAACCTATCTTTACTTGAGATTATAAGTGGTTTTTAAAGTTAAATAATAAGAGAAATCATTTTCATGAACATTCATTTAATTTTCTAAAGTTAAAATCTTAAAGAAATGAATGTATTTTTGAAATAAGAATTAAATCTCTTGTTATTTAAATAATTGGACTTTTTAGAATGATAGATAATTAAATTTCAGATCAAATGAAAGACATTTAGATTAATTTGGAGTTGTATTTTGAAAGTTATGATTTTTACAATTTTTAGGGATTTTTCTGGATTTTTCCGATTTCATTTTTGATAGAAAACGTTTAAAATTAATAATAAAAATGGCAAAAAGCGGTTTATTTCCGCGCGGGGCCACATGGATGCGACATGGCCCTCAGGGCCACGTGGCAGCGCCACGTGGGCCCACGTGGCGCCTTCGTGACGTACATATATTTATATTCATATTATATACTATATATATAGGGGTATTTAGCTTTCCGTAGATCGGAAAGGTATTCAAACCCCATAATCCGTCGGGCGTTATAAACCCGACGGGTTTCACTAACCTTTTCTATGTGGGGACTAAAGTCCCCCACGGTTGTCTGAAGTGCAAACCACATGGAGCGATGGAGAGCGTTGGATCGCGCGGAGGGCAGAAGATCCGCGCGTTGATCGCGTGGGTTCGGACCACCAATCAATCAATCGAGCACGTGTCATTTAAGAAGAATTATAACGGTCAGATTTAATGAGACGTGGCGGCATCACACGCTTCGATCGCGTGGACGCGCAGACCACCGGAGATCATCAATGCACGTGCCTTTAATGGGAAGTTATAACGGTCCTGATTTAATGCGCCAAAACGCATCGCGATCGTCGGATCGCGATCCAATGGGAGTCGTTCGACGCATTTTATAACGCATATCGCGAGATGGAATCTGGAGCGTCCATCGGGAATCTGACGGTCGCGACATTTCCAAAACGGTTCGATGAGATGCGTTTAATCCAGACCGTTGATGCGGATTAAACGCATCAATCGAACGGTTACGCCCAATTTCGGCTATAAAACGAAGTGTTCTTCGTCCTTTGTAAGCATTCGAGGAAGATTTCACTTAATCGACCTATCTACACGCATCTTTTCTTGAATCTCTCACTTTTAATCGCTTCTAGACTCAATTTTGTGTCCACGGAGTGTTTATAAGTGAGATTTCGTCGATCGATCGAGGAGAATTTGTCTCTTGAACACCGATGTTCACGTTTGAATTCGCAGAATGAATAGCCGTCGATCCGGCAATCAATTGGATCGATTTGATCGTTATCTCAGGTTAGAAAACAAGTTCTTCCTCTAATCTATCGTTATGTATCATCAATTTTAGTTTTAGGATCTTAATTTAATTCAATTTCGTTTTTAATTTCAATTTGTGTTCTTCGCGATTCCGAAAATTTCGTCCCACTTCACTCTTTCATTTCTCTGCGATTACTAATCCAAATCGAGCGATTTTTGATTCCACGGATAGATCTTTGAGTTATATTTCTAAATCTACCATTTTCCCTAATATCTCACCTCAATTCATCATTCAATTTGATCAATTTCCAAAAGATATCTCAAAAATACCTTAATTCCCTGTGGATTCGACCCTTATTTACCATTATGCCACTCAATTCGTTATAAATTCTCAAAATTGGTAAGTTAGACTTTATTTTGGACACAAGACCATGTGAAATCGACGACCTCGTGGCCTCGTCTTGTCAGTTGTCAATGTTAGATCTTCATTAAAGCACCTAGATTTGAATATGTTATTGCATGCATATGAATAGTCAAGTAACCGTTGTTGTTTGGTCTTCATCAAATGCACTAGATGAATACACATTGCTGGGATAGGAGTCTCAAAAAGCTCTCCAAATTTTCAATCAGCATAATGATTGGAACAAAAGATATTGAATCAAAACATTTAACAAAGTTGAAGCACCAAGAATAGATGAACTCATCATCCATTCGAGATTAACATATCATCTAGTATAGAATAAAATTCATACTGACAGGGATCTTTTGAAAGAGTTCTTCAACCATTCAATGCCCAGCCTCTAGTAGTATCCACATAGTCTCTGAATGATCGGATCTCCTCTTCAACACTTGTCACAACAAGAGGAAGAGAAAAGAGAGGAAAAGTTCCTTTAGGTTTGCATGGGTACCTTTATTAAGGTCGTTCTCTCCCTATTTATAGACTTTCGGAAAATAAAATTTTCATAAAAACCCTTATTATTATGTCTATATCCCCCGATGTCCATTGACCTTTTGTATGACCCTATAGGTCTATATATCTTGCCAGTTAATGACTCTATCAACCCAATAACACTTATTGGTCTTCCTTATCAATTAATTATACCAAGATATAGATTAATTGGCTAATGATCGATTTAACCTAATCGGCAAGTTGAGTCGCTAGCTTGGTGGGTGCCGAGCTCCACCATGTGCTCTAGGAGATATGGAGTATTGATAACATGCTAACTAGACATAGTAATACATGATTATTGATGCATATAAAGGCATCAATGATTTCATTCCTATGCATGTTATCATATTTATGAGTATTTATCCATCATTCCATGAAAAAGTCATTATAATCTCAAAATAGTTTAATTTAGGGTTAAAAATGATAAATTAAAGATAAATAATTTTATAACCCATCTTTAATTGAGATTATAAGTGTTTTTAAAGTTAAAATAATGAGAGAAATTATTTTATAAACATTTATTCAATTTTCTAAAGTTCAAATCTTTAAAGAATAAATGTATTTTTGAAATAGAAATTAAAACTCTCATTATTTCTTAACTTTGAATTTTTTGAATGATAGATAATTAAATTTTGGATCAAATGAAAGAAATTTGGATTAATTTGGAGTTATATTTTGAAAGTTATGAATTTTCTAATTTTTATAGATTTTTCCGGAATTTTTAATGAATTTCTAAGAATTTTCCAGAATTAAAAATTAATTTTTTTAAATAAATATCGATTTTTCATAATATTTGAAGATCGCAGATGACGTGGCAACTTCAGAACCGTCCGATTGATCGCGATTGATTATCGCGATGAGGAGGTGACGTGGCGGCTTGTGGAGCGTCCGATCGTGCGCGATATCAACCGTCGATATTCACTTAAATCAGATGTACACGTGGCTTAAATCAAGAGTTCACCGATCGCGTCTAATCTTGACCGTTGATTGCAAGAATTATAACGGTCGAGATTAAACGCACGGAAACGCATCAGGAGCGTCGGATCGCGATCCAATGGCGGCGGTTTCAATGCAGTTTATAACGCAGGACACATGGCTTCATCTTAGCTCTCCATTAGAGATCGGATGATCATGACTTAATCATAATGGTTTGCAATGGACCGTTTCATCCGAACCGTTGACTAAAACGATAGGACGATTACTCCCAAATACACTATAAATTGAGATGTTCTTCCGATTTGTCAAGCATTTGAGAACAAATCAATCAAATTGATATGTTTAGACACCAAATCTCTAGAATCTCTTGATCCTAACCTCTTCTAGACTCAATTCCGCATCCACGGAGTGCTTAAGATTGAGATTTGGGTGAGAGACGAGGAAGAAATCAAAGCTTGAATTAGAGGATCGTGATTTTCAAATTTTTTATGAAAAGCCTTAATCCCGGCGATTAATTGGGTTAATCCAATCGCAATTGTGGGTTAGTGGAGTCATTTTTCACTAATCTTTCGTCTATTAGTGTTTAATTTCAGTTTAGATTAGGAAATTAGATTAATTTCAAGTCCAATTTTGTTAAAATCACGATTTTAAGTTTTGGAAATTTCATCCCACTTGGATCTTCAATTTCTACGTGAAATCAAAGTCAAATTCGATGATTTTTGATTCTGTGGATTCGTCTTGAAATCCTCTTTCATAATCTATCATTTTTCCTAATTTCTACCATCAATTCATCGTCCGATTTGATCAAATTCAAAGAGATCATCAGAATTTTCCCTAATTCCTTGTGGATTCGACCCTTATTTACTATTATACCTCTCAATGCGAGATATTTTCATCAAATTGGTAAGTTTGAAATTATTTTTGACACGAGACTGTGTGCAATTGATGATCTCGGTGTCTCCATTCGTCAAGTATATCAGAACTCCTTCATGGAACCGTACCATCATCAATTATTGTGTACATATAATTCTTCATCCGTGCAAGACTCATGAATGACCTAGGGTATGGTTAACTGTTAAAATCTGATCGATTACTCAATTTAGTACTGATACGAGTAGGAAATCATCGAGAATAACTTCTATAATATTTCCAGTACCTTGGCCAAAGATTTAATCGCATCTCATTCCTTGAGTTGATATGTTAATATACTGAGGACGGATGATCCCATCTTGACCACTCAATCACTTTCGAAGACTTCATGTGATCTATGACATTTTGGAGACCCGTATTCGTAAGTCATAGTCAAAGCACGATCATCCATCCATCCATAACATATCTTTGGTGTCTCAAGTCAAAGGACCAAGTACACAACGATGACATGAATCAACTTGATTGACAGTTTGACATAATACATTCAAGGATTCATATAGATGAATTCAGTGAACTCTTTCCCCAAAGAGCACCCAATATCTATCATCTTTGTCTCTACACCAATGGCCAGAGGATTAGTCATGCTCATCAGATGAGTGGGATCAGATCGTGTTATTCTTTTCAGATAATTCGATGTCCTTTTTGAATATCCCACAAATAGGAATGTTTGGAGCATATGTGTGAGGGTTGACTTGGTCAACTCTCTATTCTAGAAGCTTCCGGAATGTTCTAGAGCTTTTTAGAATCTTCTAGATGCTTCTAGAATCTTCTAGATGTTTCTAGTGAAAGTCCCAATAGGGCGGTGGTTTAACCTAAGAGGGGGGGTGAATTAGGTTACCTGTTGATTTTAACTTTTATTCTCTACTTTCCTTGTCTACTAAGATTCGTTGTTTAATCACTCACTTCTTGTCCTCTCGATACACCCGATATTATTATACTGGTTGGGGGACCTAATGTCCCTTAATCCAGTCCCGAGTACTATAGACTCGGATCCTCCTCCTCACTAAATGAAACCTAATCCTCTTACCCCTTAAATGGGTGAAGGACAATGTTCAAATACAAGATTTTAGATTTGCCCCCTACGGGAAACCTAACACTCACCTTTACCTGTCCCTACGGCACTACCCACTAAGCCTTGACCTTCTCGGCTGCTGGACGCCTTGACTCCCTCAGGTCGATCTCCACGCGATCGCTCGTCCCTTCACGCCCTGTCGTGCCTCTTCCGCTAGTGCCGCCAACCACCGGTAAATTTAGACCTCGTCTTCCGGCTTCACTTGATCTTCCATCTCCCCGAGTTTAGACTCCGTCTTGTCTCAACAATCGAAACACTTCTGTCATCAACGTGTAAGAATGTGAAAGTATGTAAATCTGACTACGGCTACTTAAATCTGTGATTCTAACAGTTCTTATATGTCAAGCGTTGACCTTCTGCTGAGGTTTACTATTTCTGACTTGAGTTGACTTTTCTAACCAAGTTGACTTTGGTTGACCTTTGACCTAGAGTCGACCTTTCTTATTTCTATTGACTCAGGACAAACTTTTAATCTAAAATTGACTTTCTGCTAAAGTTGACTTTTTCTGACAGAGTTGACTTTTCTGACTTAGTTGACTTTGGTTGACCTTTGACCTAGAGTCGACCTTTCTTATTTCTATTGACTCAGAACAAACTTCTAATCTAAAATTGACTTTCTACTAAAGTTGACTTTTTCTGACAGAGTTGACTTTTCTGACTGAGTTGACTTTGGTTGACCTTTGACCTAGAGTAGACCTTTCTTATTTCTATTGACTCAGGACAAACTTCTAATCTAAAATTGACTTTATGCTAAGGTTGACTTTTTCTGACAGAGTTGACTTTTGTGACTGAGTTGACTTTGGTTGACCTTTGTCCTACCTAACTCAGAATTCTGGATATCAAGAGGACAGAAATTATAACAGCAATAAATGAATGTGATACAAGCTAAACAAGCAATTTAAACTATGCAAAAACAATGATTCAAAAACTAATTTAATATGATTTACCAAACTACCTCGTGTCTGTCGCTATGAACCTCAACCTGCTGTAAGTTAATATGCTAGAATTTTTGATGGCAGAAAATAATTGGATTCAATTAAACCAACTAAGTTAATTAATAAACAACCTGACTGATAATTAAAAGAATTATGTAATTGATGAACTAAGTTAATGAAATATAACTCGTAATATACCACCTGTTCGTCACTGTGGATTTCAGCCTGCAGAATATTGAACAAAAAGAGAACAATATACGATATATATGTATATATATATATATATGTTAAATTGGATTGAGATTTAAAAAAAACTTACTTGGAATGCCTCGTTCCCTACCTGTTAGTGTTAATCCACAGGGAGATAAAATACTAATAATATAAAACCTATCTGAAGTATGACAAAATTAAATTAAAATACCACCACAATACCTCTTGTTTGACACTAATGGCTTCAACCTGTTGGTTGTTGAACTAACAGAATATATAACAATAGAGAATCGCTATATGTCGACAGTCAAACCAATTTAATTGATGGACAACCTAAACAATAAATTAATCACTATATAATTTTAAAAGGAAATTAATTAAAATAAACACGAGGTACCTCGTCTATCGCTATTAATCTCAACCTGCTGTAGATTAAGATAACAGAGTTTATAACGATAGGGAATGACTGTATGCACGTAATCAACTATTTTAATTGAGCAAAGATAGAGATGCTTTAATCAACGTTATGCCAAAAATTTATAACAGGAATAATCGGTATCGAAAGCAGAGTGAATAGAAAGACTTGGATTTGCAACTTCTACTGATCACTATTCTAATCACGACAACGATTTAAAAAATTGAAAGCTTTATTACAAAAAACTTCTGCAAGAAATCAAAAGCTAGACTCACAAAAACGAGAAATTACCTCAGACGAGAATTTTACCTAAAATATTTTTTTTTTCTTGTTGACCTAACACGGATTTGAAAGATGCAAATAGACACCCAAAACAAAACGCGAATCAGCAAAACAAAATCTAACTGAATTTCTATTCACTGGATCAAACAAATCAAGTCGTTGACAGCGTGTTGGCAAAACAAGGATCAAACTTTCGATGGTGCGTATTCCTCACGGATCGTTGACGATGAAGAGGATGAAAAAGAACCGTATGCCAGATGATGATCTCTCTTTGCACCGGTCTTCTTCTTCACTTGAATCGCAGAGGAGAAGATGATCGCTGATCGCTAGGTCGTCAGGTTTGTCTTCAAAAATCGTCTATCGCTTGATGCCCTAATTTTTTAAACCCTCACCCTTTTATATTGTATCGGGTTAGAGAAGAAAAGAAAGGATAAAAATGACGATAAAGCCCTTAATGGACTTATGAATATAAGTGAGTAATATTAGTAAATATAAAGTGGACTTATGAATATATAATCGGATTCTTGCTGCATTTCCTGAAACCAAACACCATCACAATGAGTAAAATATTAATCTGAGTAAAACAAAACAGGTCAATTGATAGCGTATGAAATAAAGTTAATACTGCAATCATCTCTCTGTCAATTCAAGAAACAGTTTATATCAAAACAAGTGCGCTAACATCTAGAACCTTCTAGATGTTTCTAGAACCTTCTAGAATATTTTATGCTTCTCCTAGAAGCTTGTGGAGTCTTCTAGATTACCCTAGAAGATTATGGAAGCTTGTGGAACTTTCTAGATGTTCTAGAAAGTTATGGACATCTTCTAGAGAGAGAGTCTCTAGAAGCTTCTAAGGAGCTCTATAAAAGGAGAAGCTCACCCCAAGCTTGAAGAAACCTAAAGGAACCAACTCAAGAGCATCCTAAGGGAGTGAAACCCTTGTGAAGGAACAGTCAAGCTACTTGGATAGTTGGAGAAAAGAGAGAGGGCAACATAGCATATTTGAAAGAAGCTTTGTGAAGAGGTGACACTAAGTGTGACTCTTCTTGTTGGTTAGTCTTTTTAGTAAACTTGTTCTCTTTCCTCCTTTTGTCCTAGCTGTTTTGGACCTCTATTGTGAACATTTATCATCCCATTTAAGAAGGTTATTTTTCTCCAATTTGTTAGTGGGTTTTGTCTAATCTCATCCCTCTATTCTTGGTGGATACTTAAGCTTAGTTGAATACATATTTTAGACTCCTTTATTCTAAAGATCCTCAACAATATGTTTAAAGAATAGTGATCATTGTATCATGATCTCATCATAATTCACTTAGTCATTGCATATGCTCATGGACTTAATTACAAACATCATATAAGGATGACAATGAATAAAAATTCATTTTAATGAATATAAATGAAAGTTGAAATGGTGATTGGCTTGCATGCCATGTAATATCCATCCCAGATGTCCACAAGAGTCCATTGAGTGTGATTAATATCAGCCATTATAACTCCTCAAAATGAATGGCTGAGATCGCACGATTGAAATAATGTGAATCGATGATGAATTGTGGTGCGCCACTTACACCCCAGTTTTAAGTGAAGATCAACGGCACCGATTTAATCGCAAAGATAGAATGCCCCTTGATGAAACGAATTCGCGTAGTCTTTGAAAACACATGAATATGTGTAAAAATAAATACCAAACTCACCAATTTGAAGGTTTAATCACAAGTTATCTAGTATAATGGTGAATAAGAATCGAATCTAGATAAAATTAGGGTATTTTTTATATGTATTCAAAATTTGATCAAATTAAAAAATCAGAAAAATTAGATTCCTGAAAAGAAGACTACAAGACGAATCCACATACTAAAAAATCACTCAATTTAGATTAGTATTCGCGGAGAAATCAAGGAGAAAAATTAGGAGAGAAAATTTGATCCCCAAGAGAGAGAAATCGAATAAAATTTCTAAACCATAAGCTAATCTAAGCTTTGAAATTAAAATCTAATGATAAATGACAAAAGATTACGAGGAAAACACATAATCTAACCCAAAATCATGCTCAAAATGATCTTATTAATCGCCGGATCAAGGCTTTTCATTCCCCGTCTTCAAAAATGGATATTGGAAGTTCAAGCAATGAATTCTCCTTATTCTCATCAATGAAATCTTGATTTCAATGCAAAAATGAGTCAATGAGATAAAGAAATCAAGAGATTCAATGATTGAGATGTCCAAAAGTTTTGATGAATCAAAATTATCAAATAGAGAGAATTTATAATATTTAAAATTGGGCGTGACCGTCGGATCTTCTCTTTGATGAGATCAACGGTCGTGATGGAATCCAAAGAGGCGAATTGTTATGGTTAATTCGCAAGCATCGAATTTTCATTAGAGCGTCAAGATCGCGTCACATAATCATGTAAAGAGAGAGCATTGCCAAATCTCATCCGTTCAATTGAGAATTGATACTTCAGATCTCAGATTGGCTTTTCAAATCTTGGCCATTATAACTCCTTAAATTAATGGCCATGATTGATCGACTTAATAAAATGAATCCTCATGCACTCAGATTCTGCCACGTACCCCCTTGATGCAGGACACGGTGGTGAAAACCCTCGTGCCTGATCAATGGGACTGAGGTTGGCCGGAGGTAACCGGTCAACCCTAACCTATGGGTAGGCGAACTCTAGACTCTAAATACGACTTCTAACCTAAACCTAAGTGCAGGCAGGCGTGCCGATCAGCGGAGTCGACTCCGGGTGACCCGGGGAAACTCGCGATGATGGATAGGGTGGGACCCTCTCGGTCTACGTCCGGAGGCGTGGAAGTCGCTCGTCGTGGGGTAGCCGGGAGGCTGCGGCTCACGCTTAGTGTCAGACCTGACGTACACGCGAGAAGTCTCGAACCTATAGTCGTACTATCCTATCTACGTCGTCCGAAGGCGGAGGAGACGAGTAGAGGAAATGCTTCGAAAAGTAATTAGACTTTAAAAGGAGGGGGTCGAAGCTAACTTGCGGGGCGCGAGCCCGGTCGGTCGGGGCGAGGGAGGTCGTCGGGCGCGGCAGCGATGTCGGACGCTGGGGCGAGTCGGCGAGGGAGCGCGGGGGAGCGATCGGCGCGGGGCGGGGCGATGACAAGTCGCGACGAGCCGGACGGGTCGCAGCGAACACGGGAAGGCGGGAGGCGGTGTCCTGGGCCGGCTCGGGGCGGTCGGGGCCGTTCGGGGCGGTGCGGGCAGTGCGGGCCGGCTCGGGGCGAGTGCTGGGTCGGCTCGGGACCGGTCCCAGGCCGGTTCGAGTGGAGTCGAGGCCGGTTACGGGACCGATGCTGGGACAGGTCGTGGTCGGTTGGGCTGGGCCGGTTGGGCGGAGCCGGCTCGGGGCAACCCGGCCCGGTCTGGCTGGATTGGCTCAGGGGTGGCTGACTGGCACAGCTGGGTCGACCCCGGCCGGTTCGGTCCCGAGTTCGGGCCGGCCACAGGGGCGGTCCGGGGGAAGGCGGGCGACGGTCGGACGGTGCAGTGATGGGGGAGGAAAGCGATTCCGCTGAGTCAACTCAGCGGGGATCGTTCATTTTTTTCCTCTTCGTTTAGGGTTTCCTTGCAGGGGGGATTTGGGGCGGCGCGAGGCGAGGGGAGAGCGGGCGACGAATCCGGTGCGTAGGAGGGTTCGCCGGGCGGCGGATCGGGGGAAGATGGCAGGGCGGCGGTCCGCGAGGCGGAAGGAGGGCGCGGAGGCGTTCGAGGTGGCGGGAGGCGAACGGAATGGCGGGATTGGAAGAGAGGGGTTTCAGACGGGGTTGGAGGATAGGGGTAAGGGGATTGTCGGGACGGCCGAGTTCCGTGGAGTAGGGAGGAGGGAGGTTCTCCCTTGAGGAGGGATGGAGGAGGGGGAATCGGGGAAGAAGGGGATGATCGTGGGGAGGTGACCGGGAGGACTCAGGGAAATCGGGATTTGCGGGGAAGGGGTGTAGCTCGTGGAGGGGAATGCAGGGCAGCGGAGGAGCGGAAGGAGGGAGCTGGAGGAGAGGCTTGCCGGGGGCTTGCCGGAGGTGGAGCTGGAGATGGAGGTGGAGGTGGAGCGGTGCTGAACAGCGGCGGCGGCGGAGCAAGGCGCGGCGGCTCGAAGCGGCGGCGGGGGCTAGGTCGGCGGCGGCGGCTGGAGCAGCAGTAGGGGAATCAGCGTGGCCGGGGCAAGGAGTGGCGGTGGTCGTCGCGGCGGCGGAGGCGGCGGCACGGAGGCGTGCGGCGGCGGCGGCGGCGGTTGGACTCCTTCCCCGGCCTTCCGTGAGCAGCCACTCGAGATGGAGGAGACTGCTTTCTTTTCTCAAATGACGGCTAGGGTTTGTGGGGGGGTCCCTTCCCCTCTTATAGAGCCCATAATGGGCCGAGAGGGGAAAGGGCCCACTTGAGGCCCACAACCCAAAACCCAAAATACTCATAGAAAATAAAGGTTCACAAAAGAAGGGGCTTCACGAATGGGATCCCGAACAGGGAGGAACCCACCCGAAAGCCTAAATGGAAGAGGGAAATAAGCGAGGACCCGCTTAAACACGTGCGGGTCAAAAAGTTCATAATAAAGAAATAAAGAAGTAAAGATAAGCGGATAGATCCGCGCGCGCAAAAGGGCTCCTCCGGCGTCGTGATATCGTGTCTTGGTGGCGACGGGGTCGTACGCCACCACCCCTTCACTTAAGTGAAAGTGAAGGGCTCATATTAAACATCCTTTGGTTGCATCGATCAGACTTTCATGAGAGCGCCATGTCACCTATGATAAAACAGAATGAAACATAGTCCCAAATTGAAAAAATTGAAAGGATTTTTGCAAATAAATAGAAATGCAAATATAGTGGTTAGCTTATGCCCTTAAAGGGTTCTTAACCACTATTGACGAGCAAATCATATGCCACATGGCACGTGCATACACTACCACGTGGTGACATGCCAGCGCCTAGGTCATGCCATCTATCACGCCAGCACGTAGATAAAAACTTATTTTTAAATATATTTAATTAAAAGAAATTCAAAATAAATCAGAGGATTTTTAGAAAAACCTCTATAAATTAGAAAATTTATAGCTTTCAAAATACCAATGCTTTTTTAAATAAATTTTTGTTGGATCACAAATTGAATAATCATTCAAATATAAGAAATAATAAAATAATAAAATTTTAACTCAAAAATACTCTAATGTTCTTTGAAAGATAAAACTTTAAAAAGTGAATGAGTGCATAAAAAATGTTTTCTCTCATCATTTTGCATTTAAAAGTCAATTACAATGTCAAATTTAAAAATGGTAATAATCTACTCTAAAGTATCACTTTTAATTATGCATGATTATCCCAAAAATAATGCATTTTGGGATTATAACTTAAAATTGCATGGAAGGATGAATATGCACTCAAAGTATGATAACGTGCATAAAAATGGAATGTTTTATGCCTTAATTTGGATTAATAATCATGTAATTATTATTATAAATTTCATATTATCACCTCTTGTGACACCATGTCACCTGCGATAAATATTAAAAAAACATAGTCTCACATTAGAAAAATCAAAGGGATTTTCGAAAATAAATACAAAAGTGGACTTAGTAGTTAGCTTATGCCCTTAAAGGGTGCTTAACCACTAATGACACACGCATGCACCAAGCGTGCACCATATGGAATGCACATACGCTGACGTGTAGCGACCCGCAATTGAACATGTTATGTCATCAACCATATAGCTCGCATGTGAAATCCCCTATTTTAATATTCTAAAGTAAAATAATTAAAATAAATTCAGAATTTTTTAAAAAAATTTCTAAAAATTAAAAAAATCATAACTTTGAAAATATAACTCTTTTATAATCAAAGTTTTTGTGTTTGATCATAAATTAAATAATCAATCATTCTATAAAATTAAATTTGAGAAATAACAAGAGAATAAATTTCTAACTCAAAGTACACTCATTTTCTTTGAAAAAAAACTAAAAAAAATAAATGAGTGTATATATAAATATTTTCTCTCATTATTTTGTATTTCAAACTCAATTATAATCTCAAATTTAAAATGAAAGTAATTTATTATAAAATTTCAAATTTAATTATGCATGGTTATTCATTTAAATAGTGCATTTTGATATTATAATTTAAATTGCAATGAATGATGAATATGCGCTCATAGTATGATAACATGCATGAGAATGATATATTTTATGTCTTGACTTGCATTAATAATCAGGTAATTATAAGTGCAAGTTGCATGCCATCAGATACCATGATTTCAATTTGGAGCATTAGTTATCGTTGATCTATTTCTCTCTCCTTGTTAGTCATCTCAATTTCCCATGAACTCCCATGTTTCCCCATCGCATCTCAACAATCCCACAAACTCCCATGTCTCAAGTGTTGAAATCAAGATAAACTCTTCCTTCCAAAAATAAAAAAAATAAAAAAAGATAAAACATGACACTCTTTCATCTCTTCTCTCTCCTCTCTCTTCTCTCATATAAAGACAAACACCATAAAATAAAATATTTTGATGATGCATCATATTTGTGTCGACTATAGTCATGAGTTGAGAGAGAAAAGAGAGAAGGGGAAGAGAGAAAAATACAGAGGAGAGAGAGGGGTAATCCTCTCTCTCTCTCGCTCTCTCTCTCTCTCTCTCTCTCTCTCTCTCTCTTTCTCGTGCAACGATCACAACGCCGCAAATTGTGGTGCTGTAACTCTTATGCAACAATTTTTCCAAGTCACTGTCACAATTAGAAAGATAAGAGAAAGAGATGGGGGAGAAGATATCTCTCTCTCTCTTGTTAATGTATTACATTATATTCTATTTTTTTATTTTTAGGAGAGAGAATTAACAACGAATAGGAGTGATAACATTCAATCTTAACATGATAATATATGGTTATTAATGCAAAATAAGGCACAAAACATTCCATTTATATGCATGTTATCATACTTTGAGTGCATTTCTATCATTTCATGCAATTTTCTGTTATAATCTCAAAATGCTTTAATTTAGGGTTAATTATGATGAATTAAAGATAAAAGATTTTATAACCTATCTTTACTTGAGATTATAAGTGGTTTTTAAAGTTAAATAATGAGATAAATCATTTTTTTAAACATTCGTTTAATTTTCTAAAGTTAAAATCTTAAGGAAATAAATGTATTTTTGAAATAGAAATTAAATATCTTGTTATTTAAATATTTTAAATTTTTATAATGATAGATAATTGAATTTCAGATCCAATGAAAAAAAATTGGATTAATTTGGAGTTGTATTTTGAAAGTTATGATTTTTACAATTTATAGGAATTTTTATGAATTTATTTAAGTATATTTTTGGTTTTAAAACTATTTAAATTAATTATAATAAGCAAAAAAGGGAGCAATTATCGCGCGGACCCACGTGGATGTGATGTGGCATGCAAGGCCACGTGGCAGAGCCACGCGGACCCACGCGAGCGCCTGCGTGGCGAGGATGTGACGTGTGCATATTTATATTTACTCGTAATATAGGGTTATAGTACATATAAGCATCCAATATTCAGATTTAAGCTAACTCTCATATTCACTCCACATTATAAACCCTCATATTTATCCGTGTGGGACTAAGTTACTCTTGTTTTAAGTTTGCAGGACACGTGGCTGAAGGCGACATGTTGGATTAAAGGAGCGCGGATCGTCGTGCATTAATCTAGTGGACACGAGGTCCACCGGATCACCATCAGCGCACGTGTCTTAAATGGGAGTTATAACGGTCCAGATTTTATGCGATCAAAACGCATTCGAAGCGTCAGATCGCGATCCAACGGATGCATTTTCAAGGCATTTTATAACGCATAAACACATGGCTTCATTGGGAGCGTCCATCCGCGATCCAAGGGGCGAGATTTAATCGTAACGGTTCACCCTTACGCATTTAACCTGGACCGTTGATGAAGATTAAAACGCCTCCATCGGACGGTTACGCCCAATTCGCCTATAAATTAAGGTGTTCTTCAATTTTGTAAGACATTCTTGGATGATTTCATCAAATTGATCTATCTACACCCTTCCATCCTTGAATCTCACGCTTCTAATCTCTTCTAGACTCGTTTTTGCATTCACGGAGTGATTAAAAGTGAGATTTCGTTGATCGATTAAGGAGAATTCATCTCTTGAACGTTGATGCTTGTTTTTGAAATCGAGGAATGAAAAGCCTCGATCCGGCGATTAATTGGATAATTTCGATCGCTATCTCGGGTTAGAATACGTGTTTTCCCTCTAATCTTTCGTGATGTATCATTAATTTGTAATTTAGGATCGTAATTTAGTTTAATTTTATCGTTAATTTTGGTAATTTCGTGATCCGATTTTCAGAAATTTCTCTCCACTTTGGTCTTTGATTCTCCGCGAATACTAATCCAGATCGAATGATTTTTGATTCCGTGGATTTGTCTTTGAGTTATCTTTTTAAATCTACCATTTTCCCTAATTTCTCACCTCAATTCATCGTCCGATTTGATCAAATTTCAAAAGATCTCTCAAAAATATCATATTTCCTTGTGGATTCGACTCTTATTTACCATTATACCCTTCAAATTGAGATATTTTCATCAAATTGGTAAATTTGGTTTTATTGTTGACACGAATCGGTGTGCAATTAATGACCACATCGATTCGTTCCGTCAAGGAGGCTACCACGTTGCTTGTGGGCCTCAGCCCACCCCTTTGAATAATGCTAACCAATCATGGACAATCACATCATTAGCCTTTTAAAATAAAGTAAGATAGGTTAAATCTGACAGTTGTAATCTAGCCATGTGGCGCGATCAAGTGAATAGGCCAAAAGATCAATTCAAAAATCATTTAAAAAAAAATGCTTTCTCATTTTAGAAATTTATTTCTTTTTTTATTTGGCTTTCAAAAATTCTCTAAAAATATTTTAAAAATCATAAATATCTTTTAAAAATATTGTTAATCTTTTTAAACCCTAATAACATACATTCATAAACGTTTCCATTTAAATAAATTTATTTTAACTTAAAAAAAATGGAAATTTCATTTTATGATGTAATAAATTATTTTCTTGATAAATTAATGCCATAAAGTTCTCATAAAATATTATCAAATCATGAAAAATCACTGGTGTCTTTATAAGCATAGAGATTATCATTTTAATCATTTTAAACCATGAAAACATGCATTTATGATTATTTTTATTGGAATAAATGCACAAAATATATTATATTAATGCATTAATTTGAAGGTTCTCAAGTTGTACTAACTTGAATGCCTCGATACATTTCTCCTACTATTGCTCAACCTATTACTGGAATCAAGCAAGCATGATAACTTTGGCAAGGAACCAAGACAATTTATTCTAAGAAGATAGAACATTAGTTGCACAGTGGAAATTTATGAATGGATTATAATTATGATTTGATAGCATTTTATGAGGATTTGGTGACATTGATTGATTAATAAAATTATCCATTGAGTCATAGAGCAACTTTTCTATTTATTTTTCATTTGAAATGAATAAAAATATTTATAAATTCATGTTATCATTAATTTTTTTAAAAATCAATTTTTTTGAATTTTTGGTATTTTTTGGGAATTCAAAAGTCAAAATCATTAAAGAAATAATATTTTAGAGCTTTTAAATGATGGCACCATATGATGCAATCACAAACATCAAATATTTTCTCATCCCCACTCTATCTCCCCCTATGGCTCTATCTCGTCAACTCTATGCCGCAACAGTTTATTGCAATGCAAAAGAAAAAAACCTCCCACATGCTTTTTTCTTTCCTCTCTTTCTTCCTCTCTCTCTCTACTGGTGAGTCTACTGTAGAAAGTTTTGCTAGGTCAAAATTGCAGTGCTGCAATGTCATTCAATAGGGAGAGAGATAAATTGTTCTCTCTTTGGCTCTCTTTTTGTCTCTCTTCCCCCATTGTAAAGTTTTCTTTTAGTATGTGTATCAGAGAGTACGCGCTTTTAACATAGTTCAAAATGATTGAAAAATCATTGTGCACCTATTTTTTCTATCTTTTCTTAGCTAACACTTATTTGACATTTTGACTACCACCGATGAAGTGGCGTCACTCACTGTGCCGCTACCGAGGAGCATTGTGAAATTTGATTTTTTAAAAGACTATAATTACCTTGAGAAAACCACACAAGGTGTGGGAGATTGTGGAGACTTGACGACGCAAAATTTGAGGTGATTTGGTGACGTTGATAAGGAGAGAGATAGTGATCAATGGCCTAAATTTCTTTAAATTCAAAGCTTGATATCTAATAATCTTGTCAAAGTTTTGGGACAAATTTTCATTAGCAGATTTGTCTTTTCATGATTTATCTATACATACCCTGTGATTATATAAATATGATGAAATAAGGGTTTCATATCTCATTGTGTGCCTCTAATAATAGCTAGCTGGAGGAAAGGATGCTACAATGAATCGCCAATTGTTATCAAATCATCATTTTTATTGTTTCTTTCTTCCACCTATCATTCCTCGGGTTGATTGACGAATTATTTTTGTGCGGTCATTTAAGCACATATTAAGTCACGTGTATAAATATAAAAAATAAAACTGAAGCCACTCTAAAGATGACGGAAAGCAGGCAAAGTGGTGAATACGAGTCGAATCCATAGGGAATTAGATTGATGATGATGAGACATGAAAATCTAGTCATATTTAGTCAAATTAGAGGATGAAAATAGATGAGAAAATAAATATATTGAAATATTTATAAAGAGGGAGAAAAAGAGGAATCCAACGAATCAAATTGAGCATCAATAATAATTGAAATAAAGGAGATATCAAAGAAAGAGCGTTGAGATTATAAGAGAGACAACCATGGAAAATCATTGAACATCGATAACATGAAATTTATACGATTAATAATGTAAATTAAGGCATAAAACATTTCATTCTTATGCATCTTATCATGTTTTGAGTATATATCTATCATTCTATGAAAATTTAAGTTATAACATCAAAATACACCATTTTAGGGATAATCATGGATAATTAAATAGAAAATATTTAAAGATTAGATTATTGTCACTTTATATTTGATATTATAATTAGGTTTTAATGTTAAATAATAAGAGAAAATACTTTTTATACACTTATTTATTTTTCTAAACTTTATTTTTAAAAAAGAAATGATTATTTTTTTTAATAAAAGTTTATTCTCTCGTTAAATATTAAATTTAATTTTTGAGAATGATATATTATTATTATTTTATCAAAAAGACAAATTTGGATTACTTTGGACTTGTATTTTGAAACATATGAATTTTTGAATTTTTAGGAACTTTTTTGGAATTTTTATGATTTTTTATAAATTTAATACGAGTTATTTTGAATTAAAATGAATAAAAGTTATATTCTTATCATGTGCTGATGTGGCGCAGGCAAAAATGAGGCAATACGTGTCAGCATATTAGAAAGCCACGTGGCACACAGTGTGCATGTGCGCTCGTGTGTTTGTGTGCGTGTGTGCGTGTGCGTGTGTGTGTGCATGTGTGCACACGTGTGCGTTCGTGCATGTGTTTGTGATTAATGAGAATAAGCACCCTTTTAAGGATGTTTGTTATCTCATTAATAACTCACCTATTATATACCCGCTCATTCCCTTTAATTTTCATCATGTGGGATTATGTTTGTCTATTTTTATGCGCAAGTGATGTGGCGAAACGTGAAGCGTGCAATCGCACGATTAAATCACGATCGTCGATCTTCACTTAAGTGAAGGGGTACGTAGCAAAATCTGATTAGGCGGTAATTCATTTGAAAATGTTTTAATCTCAGTCGTTAATCTAAAGAGTTATAACGGCTGATATTCAATACGCTTGATGGACTTCAATGGATGTGTGGCGACATCTCAGACGTCAATTTTTGATCGGAGAGACATGATCGCGGGACGATTCATCTTCATGCACGACATGGTGAAATCTGAGTGCTCCATCTTCAATCAAATAGACGAGACTTAATGGAAATGATTTGTATCCAAGCATTTCATCTGAGCTGTTTATTGAAGATGAAGAGCCAAATCTAATGGCTACGCCCAATTTAGCCTATAAGTACACATGTTCTTTAATGATGTAAAGCATTCAGGGCTATTTCGAGTAATCGAACTGTTAAGACATCTCAATGCTTAAATCTCTTACTTTCCTTCGCTTCTAGATCAATTTTCACGTCCAAGGAGTGTATGAAAATGAGATTTTGTTGAGAGAATAGGTAAAAATCGCTTCTTGAATGCTGACAATTGTCTTCGAATTTACAGAATGAAAAACCTTTTATCCGACGATCAATTGGATCAATTTGAGCACTATCTCGGGTTAGAATTCATGTTTTCCTCTTAATCTTTTGTCGTATAACATTAGATTTCAATTTCAAATCGTAGATTAGGCATATTTTAGATTTAATTTCAGTTTTCTCTCTTTTTGTGTTCAAATTTTCTATCTAAATTTTGCTTGTAGATTTCTCTATGAATCTTGATCCAAATTCTGTGATTTTTGATTCTATGGATTTGTCTTCCAGTTATCTTATAAAAATTATCAAATTCCCTAATTTTTCAACTCAATTCATCGTCCAATTAGATCGAATTTTAAAGAAATTCTTCAAAAACCTTAATTCTCTGTGGATTCAACCCTTATTCACCACTATACTCCTTAATTCGTGATTATTTCTTAAAATTGGTGAGTTCAGAATGTTTTTTACAGGAGACTGAGTGTATTCAACGACCTCGCAGATTCGTCTCATCAAACATTAGCTAAAAATCCTACTCATACTCCTTAATCTAACTCTTAATTCACCATTATTCCATGAGGGAATTGATAACTAACATGACATCACAAAGATAATCCTATTTTTCTAGTTCAAGGGCTATGGATAACGATTCTTCAAGACAAGGGTCAGTGTTCAAGCATGAACTCATGATGCATTTCAAGGGCACCCTCATGATAATTCCACAAAATCTTACACCAAATCATGAAAGAAACTCAAAACTAACAAAAACTACATGAAAGAAACATTTTTGGGCAAGAACAAGGCCTCATATGTTCAAGCACAAGAGAAAATAGGGGGACAAATAGATATTTATAGTGTTTTTGGGCATTAAATGGCCTTAAATGGGGTGTGTCAAGCCTTAGCTATTTGACATGATGAATCGGTGCAGTCGTTACAAACACACAAAGACATCTCAAAATATTTTCCAAACTCACCAATTTAAGATTAAAAATCAAGAATTCAATAGTATAATGGCGAAGAAGGGTCGAATCCACAGAGAATTAAGGTGTTCTTGAGGTGTTCTTCAAATTTGAACAAAATCGGATGAGGAATTGAGGTGAGAAATTAGGCATTTTAGTATATTCAGTAAGAAAACTTTAAGATGAATCCACGAAATCAAAAATCACTCAATTTGTATCAAGACTTGCAGAGAAATCAAAGAGAAAAAATTAGATAGAATATCGTTCTTAAGGAGAGAGAAAACAAAAATTAAATATAAAATTAACCTAATCTACGGTTCGAAATTAATAGATAATGATATAGGACGAAAGATTAGGAGGAAAACACATAATCTAACTTGAATTCATCCTTGAAATGACCTATTGATGGTCGGATCAAGGGCTTTTCATTCTAAAATTTTGAAGACAAAATTTGGCATTCAAGAAAAGATTTATCTCTATTCTTTCGACAAAATCTTGATTTCAAGCACTCCTTGGACGTAGAAATGAGTCTAGAGGAGGAAGAAATCTATAGATTTAAGGGTCGAGATGTCTAAACAGTTCGATAGCTCGAAACATCCAAGAATACGTTTCTTTTCGAAGAGAGAGAATTTACAATATTTTGAAATTGGACGTGACGATCGGATCTTCCCCTTTATGAGATCAACGGTTGCGATGGAATCCGAAGAGTCAAATTGTTATGTTTAAATTGCAACCATCGGATCTTCATCGAAGCGTTAGGATCGCGCCACCTAATCACGTGAAGAGAGAGCGCTGCGAGATCTCGTCCCTCCTATCAAAAATTGACCTTTCAGATTCTCATATGGTGTTTTAAATCTTGGCCGTTATAACTTCTCATTTAATGAACGACAAAGATTGATCCATTTAATAAAATTAATTGTCATCTGCTCGGATGTTGTCACGTACCTCACAATACAATTTAGTGCGGTCGTTGAAACACACGATCGTCGATCAAAATAAAATTTATAATTTTGAACTCACGATGATTTAAATATCCGAAATCAAGTACAACAATGAGATCGGGTCGAACCATAGAGAGCACGGTTGACTTTTATCGAAAGATATGATCGGGTCAAACTTAAATCTAATTAGGGTTTTTAATACAGGAATGTGATATGTTATTAATGGAAATAATATGAATATAACAGAGAAGATATTTTAAGAATTTTAGAAAAGATTTGAAGAAGAAAAGTCAAAATTCAAGGTCAAGGCATTGACTTTGACTAGAGTATGACTTTATATAAAATCAGAGAAGAAAAAGGTGAGAAAATATTACAAAAATTTTATTTTTAGAAACTAGAGAGAGAATGGAGAATTTTGATATAAAATTCGTGATTTTTAGAAAAGAATTGAATTTATAATAATTTTTCCAAAATCAGTCAATAGAAAATTCTAGAAATTAAGATCTCGGTCAAAATTATTAAATTGACTTACCACATGATATCCAAATCGAGCAAACATAAGAATAGAAAGCATACGATTAGAGAATTTTAGAGAAACCAAAATTATCAAATTTCACCTTATATATTAGGAGCATGGCCCTCAAAAGTCAACGCCCAAATTCATATTGATTTTGAATAGCTGTTGGTCAAACGTGAAATTGAAGGGTCAAACCTCGATGAAAATTGATGAATCAAATATAAAAAATAGAAAGCTAAATGAATAAGGAATCCAATGAAACCAAAATCAAATGAATTGGACTTAAGATCACAGAAAAATCCTTGTTCAGAAATCAACAAAAATTTGTGATCAAATTTGGGCAAAATGACAAAATTTCCGATTCCTAAACTCTAATTACCTATTTAAATCTAATATAAACTACCTAAATTCCAAGGATTACGAAGAAATCACACTAATAACTTGATTGACACAAAGATTGAGCTTCAAATTACTTTCATCGCTACTTATTTATCCGATTCCTTCTTCATCGTGCGTTCAACATTTAAGGGGCAAAGCCAAACGTTTTCTCGCAAAGATTCGTGATTAACTTGCCTCAATCCATGCGCAATTGAGTCTAGAACGCAAGAGAATCATGAAGAACTTAAGATTTTCCTCCAAAAATGTTTAATTTCTTCACGTTTCAATCAAAAGTTATCATTTAAGAAAGAAAGAACATCGATTTATAGAGATTGCATTAGGAAACATCTGGACCTTTCAATTCGCTGAAGACACTTTGGATGGCCACGATGCTGCCACGTCTCGCGCGATAAGAGGACACGATCCCACGACAAGGGCCCACTTCCTCCTTGATTTTTGCCGTCTGATCTTTAATCGAAGCGTCGTCGAGCAGCCACGTGTCTCTCCATAATTCGCCAAGTGTGTGATTAAATTGCGATCATCGGATTTCACTTAAGCAATCGACGGCTTTGAATTACACACATGCTTTAAATCACGATTTGGTGAAACGAAGTCCACGAGCTCAACGGGCGTCGATTCGGGCGATTTGATCTGACGCACCATGCAATGCCACGTTGCATGCATTCATAAAGAGAATATTAGTCCCACACGGAACAAATAAAGCGGAAAAATTGCATATATAAGGGGAGAGCTCTTTTAGTCCTCGCATCGCCCATTGGGCCTTAGTACGTCCCCCTATCAATCTCTTGGGCCCACTACACCCGTGGGCTTGCACACTTAGCCTGATTTGTCGATCGCGCCACGTAGACGCCCACGTGGGCCCGCATGGGTCCGTGTTGGCTCCCGTGGTGCCGCCAAGTGTCCGCGTCGTACCACATCAAATCGCGGGTCTAGTGCATAAAAACCCCTTTTTGTAATTTTTAACTCTAAACATTGTTGAAAAATCATTAAAAATTCCAAAAAAATTGTTAATCCTAAAAAATTCATAACTTCATTTCTAGAACTCTTTTTTACTCAAATTTTCTCCATTGGATCACAAATTTCTTCATCTTTAATCCCATACCACCTGAAATATAAATCTAAATAAGAAAATAAGATGAATTCAAAATAATATTATATCAACAATTGGGGTTCTATTTTGATTTATCCCATCATTCTTTTCTTGTAATTTCTTCTTTTAATCATCTACTAAAGTCAAAATAAATCAAGAAAAATGGTTAATTTGTAATTTTTTGACCTTACAAAAGGTCAAACATCAATAAAACACACAATTAACCCTAAATAATAAAAATATATGGACTTTAGTAAAATGGCATGCCAATTGAGAAAATTTATAAAACTATAATAACATGCATCATAATTACATAAGATAAGCATGAATATTAGTTAAATATGTTAAGAGTTCAAAGTAAATATGCATGTTATCAGTACCCCCTCACTTAAGTGAAAATGAGGGGCATTAATTCACGTCGATCGAACGATTTTAAGCGTGCCACGTCACCTGCGCAAACACAAAACAAAACATAGTCCCACACAAGAAAAATGATGGAATATATCACGTGTAAAACTATACACGATATTTAAGGTTAGCGTAATTCCTTAATAGGGTGCTTCACCACTTAATCATATGCTTAATGATGCGTTTACATTGTGCGACATGTGGCACATGCATACGATGCCACGTGTTGACACGTAAGCGCGATGTCACGTCTGTGTGATAAAAATAAATAAATTATTATTATATATATAAATAAATTCAAAATAAATCCAAAAAAATTCAGAAAAATTCCAAAAAAATCTCTAAAAATTAAGAAATTCATAACTTTCAAAATAAAACTCCAAATTAATCCAAATTTATTTTTTAGATCAGAAATTAAATAATCTATTATTTTAAAAAGTCAAATTTCATAAATAATAAGAGAATAAATTTTTATCTAAAAAATACACTCTTTTCTCTTAGAAAATAAAACTCAGAAAAATAAATGTGTATAAAATAATTATAACCTAATTATAATCTCAAATATTGATGGGAATAATCTACTCTAAAATATGTTCTTTAATTATGCATAACTATCCCTAAAATAATACATTTTGAGATTATAACTTTAAAATGTATGAAATGATATATATGCACTCACGGTGTGATAACATGCATAAGAAGAGAATGTTTTATGCCTAAATTTGTGTAAATAATCATATTATTACATGTATAAATTGCATGTTATCTCTATTTGATCTAGGCTATACAATCACGAGGTTGAGATTTAGTCTTGCCAACGCTCCAAAAATCTCCCCAAAATGGCTTTAAAACTCGCCAATCACTCTCAACCATTTAATCGTGCATTTCTGGACATATGGATGGCCCAAATTGTGCCACATCATTATTGAATAGGTCGTTGATGAAGATCAAAGGTCGAGTGCATCATCAGCCATTGGATCAGGCATTTTGATGGTCGGGAGTCACTAGAGCTTGCCACTTATCCCGTTGTGAAGAAGAAGAAACATCGTGATCAATGACAATAGTCCAATTCAAATCTAAAGATCACTTTTATGTAACGAAGCAAGAGAAAATGATGACAAATCAGATGCAGCCACAACCCCGCCCCGAGTAAGTGAAGTTCGATAGTCTTTATCAGGCCACGTGATCCAACGTCTCTCATCATGCCATGTCACCTCCATGCAAGAAAGAAAAACATAGTCCCACATGAAGAAAAATGAATGATTGAATATCTTTAAAGGGCAGACGATTTTGAGTAATATGACCCGCTAAGGGAACTTAAATCCAATTATCTCCAAATTGCTTTGCCATGTAAGAGCGAATACACTCTCACATGCAGGCTGCATGGCATCGCTAGATGTCATCACATGGCACCACTTGGATATGTGTGAACATTTTAGGTCATCATGTCAGCGCGTGCATTTAAAATCCCTTTTTTGACTTTTAAATGAAATAATTCAGTAAAAATATAAATTAAATATAGAAAAATTATAGAAAAATCCCTAAAAATTAGAAGATTCATAAATTTCAAAAGAGAACTTATTTTTTATCTTTTTTTTAATCACACATTAAATAATTTATCATTTTATGAATTTTAACTTAAGAAATAACAAGGGTGTATTTTTTAACTAAAATATATACTCGTGTTCTTTGAAAAATAAACTAGAAAAATAGATGTGTGTATAAACATATTTTCTCTCATTATTTGCTTTTAAAAATCAATTAAAATCTCAAATATAAATTAGGATAATCTATTTTATAAATTCACCTTTGATTTATGCATGATTATCCCTTAAATAATGCATTTTGATATTTTTGATGTAAATTGTAGAGAATGATTTGTATTTACTCAAAATATGATATTATGTATACGAATGGAATAATTTGTCTTAAAGTGCACTATTAATCATGTAATTTCAGGCATTAATTGCATGTTATTATTGATACACAATGTCTAGTCTAAGGGAAATATATGGGCTCAAGAACAAGTGGTCAAATCAAGATCATCGTTAGGGTAAAATCTTGATCATACATAGATTGAGATTTCGTTTGTCTCAATCTTAAATTCTCTTTTGTCATAATAAAACTTTCACAATAACTACCATGATCTTTGATCTAAAATATTCTGATCTTCGATAGGAGATTTCAGTGTTTTTGGATTGTTGCTTGCATCGCTTTTGCTTGTAGCACATTTGTCATCTTTTCATCGAGCAAATTCATTTTCAACCAAAAATTTTATTTATTCGGATCTAATGACCTTCCTCTCCATGATTTGACTCCTTTCTCACTTTGTACTTGTTTATTTGTGCTTGAGATAAAAATCTTATAAATATTATTGTTTAAGCTCAATTAGCCAAATATGACATATTTAGACCCTAAAAATTACCAAATCAATTGGCATCCAATAGATCAAAATAAAACTATATGTAAATTTATAAATGTAATTAGTCATTTCTATATTTGATTTCATTTCCTCATTTTAGTTTGATCTTATTACACAAATGAGATCTAATAATTTTTTCATGCCTCTCTCTTTCTAGATCTTTGTGGGCCATGTCCAATGCAAACATTCTTAAACTACAAAGATCCAATGATCTGAAATGAAACATCATCTACAACTTGTATATCCTTGCTATCTCCCCCATTTAGGTGTCCAAGACATGGAGAAGCTATGTCGCATCAAGATCCCATGGATAGAGTATGTGCATTCCTCTGGTATTGTTCCTTTGCTGCATGTTACCCTTGTCATGATGATGTCATGATCCCATGGACTAGGAACCCATGGACCATGTCAATGGGATCAAACCTCTTTTATTGGCATTGCCAATTGAAGTGCCTACCTTTGCGCCATCTGTCTTGCACTCTTAAAAGTATTTAGGAAGATTTAAAAAGATTTAACAAGACTTTTTACCATATAACGAAATTTTTTTGCTTTTTGTATGGGCATGTTATGCGTAATATAGCTCTATGACTATCTCTTGCTTGTGTGGTGCCATGTGATAGCATACAATCTATACATGTAATTATATGATTATTAATGTAAATTAAGACATATACATTTCATTCTTATGTATGTTATCATATTTTGAGTGTATATCTATCATTCTATGAAAATTTAAGTTAAGTTATAATCTCAAAATGCACTATTTTAGGGATAATAATGAATAATTAAAGAGAGATATTTAAGATTAGATTATTCTCACTTTAAATTTGATATTATAATTGGGTTATGATGATTAATAATAAGAGAAAATATTTTTATACACTCATTTATTTTTCTAAACTTTATTTCTAAGCATTTGATCAGAGTCCTTGATTGAAAAAGAAAGGCCAAATCCAATAGCTACGCCCAATCTTTTTATATATACACATGTTTTTCGTTGATGTAAACCATTCTTAGGTGTTTCGAGTAATCAAACTATTTAGAAATCTTAATCCTTGAAATATATTATTTTTCCTCCTCTTCTAGAACGATTTTCACTTCCAAAGAGTGTTTGAAAGTGAGATTTCATTGAGAGAATAGGGAGAAACCGCATCTTGAATGCCGAATTTTGTCTTTGAAATCGCGGAATGAACAACCCTTCATCCTGCAATTAATTAGATCATTTCGAGCACAAATTCAGGTTAGATTATGTGTTTCCTCCTACTCTCTTGTCATGTATCATTATATTCCAATTTTGAATCATAGATTAATCAAATTTTAGATAAATTCTCAATTTTCTTTCTCTTCACGATTTGAAATTCTCCGTAATTTTTGCTATTTGATTTCTCTATAAATCTTGATCCAAATTGAGCAATTTTTTATTTCGTGGATTTGTCTTGGAGTTCTCTTGCTTAAATACCTAAAATCCCTAATTTCTCACCTCAATTCATTATCCGATTTTGATCAAAATTGAAGAATACTTTAAAAATATCTCAATTCTTTGTGGATTCAACCCTTATTCACCATTATACTCTTTAATTCATGATTTTAATCTTAAATTTTTGGGTTTGGAAATTTTTTTGATACGTCTCCATGTGTTTTCAATGATCGCATGGATGTGTCTCATCACCATGCAAGCCACTTGAGCCCAACAAGCACTGCACATGCACATCTCATGATGTGTTTGAGCAACGTACAAGTGCGAAGTGTGCACCTGTGCACATAACTCCATGTAGGTGACTTGACCATGTAGTTCCAAGTGTCGTTTTCTATTTCGCCACAATGCTAGCCCTCCATTTCAGCCCCTTTTTTTTAATGAAAATAAATATCTAAAAGTCCTAAAAATCATTAAAAAATCAATATCTCTCAAAATACAAATAACTTTTCCACCAGATTTTCTCTATTTTATCACAAAGTTAATCCTCTATATTTTTATATCATTTAATTTCAACATCGTAAAGAGACTTAAGGGGTCTTTCCTTTCAGATGGGACTAAATCTTCTTTAAAAGGAAGTTAAGCGTAGTTTAGTCTAACTCCCCTAAAAATAAGGAAGTTGACTATGTTTGACTTTCTTATAATATTAGTCCTTTGCAAACTTGATTGATCACCTTGACTCTTAATGAGTTGACTTGGCTCCTAAAATGGTCAATAAATCCTTTCTTACTTCTCTCATTATAATTTGCATCTATGCTTTCCTACCCGCAACTCATGTCCTTACATCTACATAACTTATAGAAGATATGAGAATTCGACTACTCAACTTCAAAGAAGTCAAATTGTATTAGTATCATAATGTAACAAATAGAAAAAAATGATCTATAGTAAGACATAGTCAGGCTTATTTCCAATTACCATTAAATAGATACAAATAGAGCATATAATTAGAATGCCATGATGAATATAAAACTTACTTAAAACATGATAACATACATCATATTAACAAGAATTGAGCATTGAAGCCAGTAATGAACCATCATCAAAAGTCAAACTCATTAAGTGCAAAAACTTAACCTTAAGAACATGCATCATAACGACATGGTATATCCATTAAAATAAATTAATAATCATATATGTGCAGGTACAAAAAATTGATTTATAGTTTTAGTGATCATGACATTGATTTGGAAAGAAAATAGTTGAGCGGTCGAGGCTAGTACCTCATGACTAGTAGGGGAGTTATGATGAATAGATACATATCAAGGAATATAAATGGTAGAGGTCATCAGGAACTTGCAAAAAAATTGGTAACATTAATAAAAAATTCCTTTTGTAAAATAAATTCACTTCTCTCTTAATTATAAAAGACACTCTTTGGGTATTACATAGGGCAGATAAGGAACTCAAATAATTCAAATGTTAGAAAAATTTCAATTTCTATGGTCTAAATCGTTCATGTTTTAAGTGGCAATTGTATTTTTCATTTGATAGCATTTCTATTCCTTCAAAATGGATAATAGAGCTAGAATAAGTTCAGGACGGCAACCTTAATAAAGTCGCATGAATTTTCTTTTTTTTCAAAATATTAATTTATTTGGTTTTCTCTTGAATGAGATTTGAAAGGTGGCCTCCATTTTGGGGAATTATCCTCACCTATCCCGCAACTAATTCATCCTCATCGCGAAACCCCGGCTATCGGCAGATCCCCGCCGTCCATTTGTCAATCGACGGCGATGCTGGCTCTGAGTTGGTGCCCTCTGATGACCGGCGTTCACCGGTCCCGACCGCAGCTCTTGAATGACAGATCAGCTTAAACACTTACTCTCAAATTGGCCCCTCACATTCTCATAAATAACGAAAATGCCTGTAAATCCCCCTCACGCTCGTTGTACGGTCGATGTTGGCGGTAACTTCACCGCGAATGCGACTCGTCGTTAATATCTAGGCGAGCGAAGACTGGGTCGACGGCGACGGACATCGCTCTCTTAGAGCGGCTCTCTCTCTTTGGGAGGACAGCGACATCTCTCTCAGAGGACGGCATCACTCTCTCGGCGTCTTGGCGGTAACTCCACCTCGAGTGTGCGACTCGGTCGTCAATTTCGAGGCAAACGAAGACTCTCCATCGGTCGTGGCCGAACGACCTGTGCCACGTGGACCGCGTCACTCCTCCCTCTATCTATCACTAACGAACTCGTTCCCTAATCTTTTGCTATGGATCTCTTTTCTTAGATTCAAACTATCTAATGCTGGTTGAAGAGTAGCTGTGGTGGTAGGTTCGTCGCTTCGGGGTGGTGAACGACCTCCACCTCCCTATTTAAGGATTCCGCGAGGATTAGCCGTTCTCCCTCTCTCGAACGCAGATCTGTAGCGATCTCGGAAGAAACCGCGGGAACCTAAAGGTGTCTGCGTTTCCTCAATTTGAGTGCTAGATAGATCTTTCTCGCTTTCTGTAAATATCTGTCGATCTGTCTGTTTTACTTTAGTGCAGTTCTTCCTATCTGTTACTCCGGATGTGTTTCGTTGTTGCCGTGGCTGTTTTTGGCTAGTTCTTGTTGTTTTTGTACTCGTGTGGTGAGGGAAGTTTTGATGTTGAAGTGCGTCAGCAAGATCTGGTCCTGACACAATCTCAATCCCAATGTTCGTCAGTAGTTTCAAAACTCTCAGATATTTTATTCTTCAAGACTTCTTTATTTCATCTTTCTAGAAAATTCGCCCCATCGGCTCTCAAGTTTCTTCAATCAAATGGAAATTGACCCACAAGTAGTCAAATGGAAATTGGGATCCTGACATGTACCAGCTTGTACTGGCAGCCTGTACAAAACATTGGAAACCAACTCTTGTTTTCGCTGATACTCTAGAATTCGTGATCTAGCTGCAGCAATCTCAATCATGACACGATCTTATAAATGAATTGTGTCATGATTGAGATCAAACCTTGATAATATTGTGTCCTGATTGACATTGTGGGTCTAAGTTGGTACATTTCAGGAGCCCAATTTCCATTTGATTACTTGTGGGGTCTGATTCTCCTCTTCGGAGCTGATTGAAGAAACTCTAGAGCCGATGGGGCAAATTTTCTGGAAAGGTGAAAGAAAGAAGTCAAACAGAGAAATTTAAAACAGGAGATAGTCGTAGAATAAAGTATTCAAGAATTAAATATTTGAGAGTTTTGAAATTATATAGAAAATTGGTACTTTAGGATAGGGAAAATGAAAGTCCTGATCTAGACTAAAGATAACTCAGCAAAGTAAGCTGTGGATCTCACATCTAACTTGGAGAGGGTTAGCATAATATGAGAAAAGGTTATATGCCCTGAGGGAGTAGTGTCACCTGCATGGGTTACTTCTACACACAACGGGATCACTATAGACAATTGGATGGGAGTCGGAATCTCTTGGAAGCCAAAGAGAGGGTGCCTAAGGTGCTAGAGGCTGCATTCGAAAAAGGAGCTCTTATAGGATATTTTGACTATCTTCTAATTCATTGCATCTCTCTCATATCATTTCAGGTCAAATTTCAGTTGACCATGGGAGCTTGTTCTGATACTTGATTCATGAGATTCTTGGCAATAGAATGAAACGAGATCGATTTTGTGCTATAAACATCCTATTGTTGATGTCTTCTTTGTATTAATAGGATCTAAGTTTGTATGTCTAAAACTTGCTTCATTGCTTTCTAAATACCGCTATTTTTTAATAAAAAATTCTTCATTTTCAAGGTATTAGTTTTCAAGGACATCAAGTACTTGGACGGTATGAAAGGCATTTTGAACAGGTTCAACGGTGTTGTAAATACAAAGGATTTTGGGGGTGGCCGAATATTGAGAGGTGATTTCTGTGATGAGGTGTTGAATGTTTGAAATGAGGAGATATAGAGAGATGGGCCCATTTGATGGGCCTAGTTGGTAGGCCTAAGATAGATTAAGTGGATTTGGCCTATTGTGGGCCTAGTGGATATGCCTTCCAGTCACACATGTTGTGAATTTTTCTGCTCCAAGAAAAAGTAAAAGAAAATTTTAATTCTATTGCCTTCTTTATAAAGTATTTTCTGATGGGACTGTCCATCTGGAGCTGATGAGGTTAGGAACCCCCAAAGGTCTGTGGGAGCAGGAGAAGGAGACCCAAGATATTCTTGACGTGCTCCCAATTTGCCTCCAATCCCTCATTTATCTTCTGATTACTGGTGAATGGATCAGCTATCAGGGCGTGTTCCCACCATCTCAAGTGCTACCTTCAATTGCTGCCAGTCCACCTATCACCAGCAACTGCTCACTAGATGACTGCTGGGGCCAATGGCTACTCGAAATCCATCGCTCTGCAGCTGCTCTGTCTCTGCAACCGCCAGAATGATGTCCACTGCGTGAGTTCGCTGTCTCCTCCAGAACCATATAGTCCGCTTGACCCACCCCTCTCTGCTGCCACTGGAACCATGTCCTTTTCTGATGGAGCCATTTCTGCCGTTGCTCAGGCTGAGTCCTTCCCCATCGGAGCCATTGCTGCTGTCACCTGCTTCTCATCTCCAAAACGCTGCCACTATGCATAGTTGTCAGCAGTTGCAAACCCCTTCTGCTACCATTGGTAGTGCACCAGTGGATTCCAATTCTGCAATGTTCCCCTAATTTTGGGCTGCATCCATCATTGGCATTACTTCCATATGCTGCCATCCTAGGGCATCCAAAGCTATGACTGTTGCGTAGTCCCATTCACCGCCTTTGAGCTGCACACCAAGGAGGAAACTTTAAACCTAAAGCCCTAACCATTTTACATTTTTTAGGGGATGTGGCACAATTATGTGCAGGCCACCAATGTGGCATACGGCCTGGTCCAGCCCACAATTTGCCCAATCATATACTCAGACCTCCAACCTAGTTCCTTAAATTCTGGTGTATCAGAAGCCTTGTATTTCTCAAATCAGTTTCAATTAACTCATATTTCAATATTCCAGTCCCAAACTGCAGAGAGGAAGATAGAAACATTGCCAACAAGTCTGGGCAAAGGGAAGTTCCAAGATCTGCTGCAGAAGAGCATGAACTTGTTACAGGAGTGGGCTGAGTAGATGATTATAGAGTTCAGGTTAAGGAGAGTGGGGTTGCGGGGGGAGGGGGCTCACGTCTAAATTCTCGCTGCAAAGTTTGAGATCCTCCCTAGCTTTTTAAAGCTTTTTCTGGGGTCAGATCTTGGTTTGGGCTCATCCGGTGTTCATAAACCCGGTACAGAAAAGTCCTCAAGCTGGAAGTTAGGAAAAGTCTACGATTGGTGGTACCCATTTTGGTATGTGGTATGCAGACCAATCAATGAGTACTGTATTTATAAACTCAGCGCCATTAGCAAAGTAGGTAGCAAGGATTATCAGTTTTGTGGAAGAGTTGGCCTTGAAAGTTTTAAGGGATGGATATGTCATGAGACTAGACTGGTATGAGTGCACACCCCATTTTGAGTAGCATCTGCTTTCTTGAATGGATATGTCATGAGACTAGATTTTTCAACAGGTCTGAGAGTTCATTGTGGCCAAACTAAGGCATGGCAATATATTCTGCTATTGGCCGGACAATTGGTCGACTTGAGGGATTCTACGAGTAGAGTTACTACACCTTTTTGCCCTCACATATGGAATCCATTTCTGGAGGGCACCTTATCGGAACCAAGGGTGGAAGAACTGATATGCATGCAGAGATCCTTGATATGCTTCCTGGAGTGGCCTACGACCAATTTTTCCCCCTATCAGAGAGTTTGTTGTGGCCAATCTATGGGATGGCCCTTTATTTGGCTATTGGTGGGATATTGGTTTACTCAAGGGACCCTACGAGTAGAGTTACCATGCCTTTTTGCCCTGGCATGCCACTCACAGGCCACCGCAAGGAATGCTGGAATGGGACATGGAATCCAATTCTCGAGGGCACCCTATCAGATCAGAGAAAGGAAGAATTGATATGCATGCAGAGATCCTTGATCACGATTAGACCCTTGCTTGGTGTGCAGGATGGCTGGGGTTGGGAAGGGCACCTCTCTAAGTCCAGGGAATGTTCTAGATGATTAGAGGTTGGCAGATAGCGGAGATCTCTCGAACATGCAGGATCATATGGAAGCAGAAGCTACCCCATAAAGGTCCAGAGTTTTGGGTGGTTGCTCTTCTGGAAAATATTAATGATGCTGGTCTTCCAGAAGAAGCTATTCCCCAACACTTTGGCAGAGTGTGTCATGTGTACATGGGTGCAGGAGACTGATTCCATCCCTTCTTTCAGTGTCAGTTTGCTACAGTGATGTGGGCTACACAGAAGATCCCATGGGTGGATACTTCTTCAGAGGAGGCCTTTTGGGATCGCTCTGGGTCAGAGCTTCCAAGGGGGATGCAGGAAGGGTAAGGCTTTTTGTGTTCATGTGGGCAATTTGGCTGCATCAGAATGAGGTCATTTTCAAGAGGACGGCCTCAAAGGATGGGGTAGTCCATGATTTGGAGGGGTTTGTTCATGTTGGTTCATGAGGGTAAGTGGCCTGGGGAGGAGGATGGTGCTTAATGTATTTAAATATTTTGTACTAAACACTTAATTTCACTAGGTTGATCACCAATCTGGGGTGATCCTCTTTTCCTTCCTAAAAAAAAGGAAATTGATCACCAATCTGGCATTGGCTGGTTTCCATGCAATGGGGACTTTCAATCCTAAAGGGAACTGTCAGAAAGCTGAGAGCTGGACAGGACAACCACCCATTCTTTCTTGCTGGATAATGTGGCTGGAAGCAGTTGTAGCCGGTGATCAGAGCACAATGCTTTACATAGCTGCAAGACATGGAATACTGGATGAAGGGACATGGTGTCAGAAGGTCCAGCTTGTAGGTGACAGGTCTGAAAATTTTTTAGAACCTTACAGGAATAAAAAAACATAGGACCTAGCTTCTTGTTGTCCCACCTAGTGAGAGATTTCATGTGATAGGGGCAGAGATCGAGGTAGATGGCATCCCCCATTGCAAACTGGATCTCCACTGAACTTTCTGGAAGCATATGAAGGAGGAGACAGGATCAGTGGCAACAGATTACCACTGAGAGGTCAGGGAGATGTTCTGGAGACAGGGGGCACCGACATCAGAGACATCTGGCTGTCATCAAATGCTCTAAAAACATGCTTGAGATGCCCTGTTAGCCCAGCTTGAGGACTAGGTGACTCTTTGGGATAGGAGTAATGATGTGCCATTAACCTTGAGAGATAATGGGCTAGCTCTTACCATGATTTGGAGCCCTTAAATACCCCTTTAGGGCTCCTGAAGGAGGAAATGAATAATGATGAGATAAGGAATCCCCAGGGGAATACTAGAGCTCTCCAAGTTATGGATGTGCCCATCAATTTTCAATCATATTTGTTGCTTAGCATCATGATTGAGAAAGCAGTAATTATTTGAGTATTTTTCATTTTGATCATACAGATAGATGTTCTCTGATTCTATTACCCTTTATGTAATGCGTGTGGGAGACTGATTACCTCTTCCCTCCCTCCTTCCCTACTCAGTGTAGATGTTCATAGTTTTTCACCGGGGGCTTTTTTTTTTTTTGAAAAGCATTTTCTCTGGTGACTTAAAAGAGCATAAAAAATAGAATGATGGAAGAAAAACATCCAACTCAATATGTTGACAGATGAAAACACCTCCTGTTTCATCTATCTTCTCTTGCTTTCAATTTGACAGCGAAGTTAACTTGCAGGGCGTGTGCAACCATGGCTGCTGGGCAAATATTTTCAAAGCAAACACAAGCACTCTTTTACAACTATAAGCAACTTCCTATACAAAGAATGCTTGACTTTGACTTCCTCTGTGGTGCGTATGCTTCAGACTTTCTATTTTTGGTACTCTTAGCTCATCAAATGACGTCTTTCCAGGGAGAGAAACACCTTCAGTCGCAGGAATCATTAACCCAGGTTCTGAGGGATTCAGAAGCTGTTTTTTTGGTCAAGAAGAGATCGCTATTCCAGTCCATTCAACGCAAGTTTCCATAGCCCAATGATTAAATTGATAGTTAAATCTCACTTCTCATGTATCTCATATCTTTCTTTTTCATCTCTGTAGCATTGAAGCATCATGCAAGGCTCATCCAACAGCTGATGTTTTCATCAACTTTGCATCATTTAGAAGGTCAGTGATGCCATCTTTAATCCACAATTTGATAAAATTGAAACCCTGAAATCTTGTCCTTCTGCCTGATCAGTGCGGCCTCTTCATCCATGGCTGCACTTCAACAGCCCACCATTAGAGTTGTTGCTATAATTGCTGAAGGTGTACCAGAATTAGACACTAAGAAGTTGATCTCATATGCTCGGGCCAATAACAAGGCACTTTTCCTCGCATTAAAATTCTGTGGAATTTTAATATTTGAACAATTCAAAAATTTCCTAATCTGGTTCTGCAATTCAGGTTTTAATTGGGCCTGCTACTGTTGGCGGGATCCAAGCTGGAGCCTTTAGGATTGGAGATACTGCTGGAACAATTGATAACATCATTGAATGCAAACTTTACCGGCCCGGATCCGTTGGATTTGTGTCCAAATCTGTAGGTTTCTCTTCTTCCTTTCCAGAACCCTATTAAAATGATTCATTAACTCTTGATTTCTAATTGTTTTCTTCAGGGGGGAATGTCCAATGAAATGTATAACACTATTGCTCGTGTGACCGATGGAATTTATGAAGGTACCTCTGATTATTTTAAATTTTAAATTTTAAATTTTAATCCACTAAAAATATGCACTTTCTCAGGGATTGCAATTGGAGGAGATGTCTTTCCTGGATCCACTCTGTCTGACCACGTGCTTAGATTCAACAATATCCCTCAGGTATTTAAAATAGATAGAAATTCATTCAAAAGATTTGACTAGAATGAGTTTTTGACTTTTGACAGATTAAGATGATTGTGGTGCTTGGCGAGCTGGGGGGAAGAGATGAATATTCCCTTGTTGAAGCGCTGAAAGAGGGAAAGGTCCACAAACCTGTTGTTGCTTGGGTCAGTGGCACATGTGCCCGTCTTTTCAAGTCAGAGGTCCAATTTGGCCACGCTGTAAGTCTATCCTCTACCCCATGGTGTCATCTCTTTCCCCATTACCATCTGGCCTAGGTGGCTTTACTCATGTTTAACAGCTCACCAATGAAAACAAATACTTTAGCTTGTTCGGATCTTGCCAGAAGTCAATCTAACACATTACCTTATCTTCAATTTATTCTGTTTAAATGTGATCTTCCTTCCTATTTCTATCCTAGTTTATACTTTGGCCTTCCCATTTTAAGGGAGGCGAAGGCGGCTGGCTTGCTAAAAATGCTTTTCAGCCCTTCAGATCAAGCTGTAGATCAACAATGCCCATGAAGTCTTCTTCTTGAAAAGAAATTACTCGCCTCTTTTCTTCCATAAAGATATTTTTCTTTTTTGGGCCACAATCCGAAGTCAGCTTGTGATAAGACTGTGGCTGGGGCTCAATTGTAGTTGGGATGAGTTGCAGTCAGGGAAGAGTAATGGAGAGTGCCACCATGCTCTTCTGAGTGGACCTGAAAGAGAGAATTGCAGATGATGATAGGCTTGGGTAGAAAGGGAGACATGAGAAGGGGAGACTAAACTGTAGGATTTAGAGGGAATGTTGGGCCTACTCACTCAGCCTACACTGGGTCAACCCACTTGGCCTATTTACTACACCCATCCAATATACTCATCTCTCTCAAGGTCTCCTCACTTCCCCTTTCTGCTCATCTCCCTCTATTGCTCATCCTCTTCATCTTCTCTTGACTTTTCATCTTCCTTCTTCCTCCTATAAATACTCTTGTACTTTAACCCTTTGAACCATGGTTTGAGGAGTTCACCTTCTCTCCTATCTCCTTCTTCCCTCTCTTCCCTCTCTTCACTGGGAGAACTAATGAAACTTTTCATAATCCATCCATGACCAACAGAAGGGACCGAGCCCTTATATTTATAGCCATAGGGGGGTCCTAACAACGACTCTCTGGTGAAGGTTAATTTTGGAAAACCTGCATCTAATAGTAGGTTGCCCCTTGACTTTATTTTTCTCAAGAAAAATTTCCTTCCCATTTTTTACATAAATGTCTTATTTAAAATTATTTAGATAAAGATAGTTCACTTTGTATTAGGTAAATTGCGAGTCAATATTAGCCCTTAGCATCATCTTTTTTCTGATGGAATGATTTTGCCAGATTCTGGCCTAACTGTCTTTGCTCTTCCCTATTCTTTAAGGGGCTTCCTTAAAAAATGTCCATTTTGGATCATGATCAGTCAACCAACCATGACTTCACATTTTTCGTATTTCTTTTTAAATATACTTTTCCATCCTCTATCTACTATGGCTGACTTTGCATCCTCCCATCTTAAAAGAGCCAAAACTGGTTCCATAAGAAAATTACTTTTCCTCATTTGTGTCACACTTTAATTCAACGATCCCCCATCACATCCCCTTACTAAAGGAGTCAAAGTTAACGTTTCCAATTTTAGGGGGCCAAAAGTGGTGGTGACATGGAATCTGCCCAAGCCAAGAATCAAGCTCTAAAGGAAGCTGGTGCCATGGTCCCCACCTCGTATGAAGCCCTGGAAGAAGCTATCAAGGAAGCATTCCAGCAGCTAGTATGTTTCTTTGTTCCCCTTTCTACATGATATACTGAAAGTTTTTGCTTTTTGACACATCAAGATAACCCAATTTCATTTCAGGCGAAGGAAGGGAATATCACAGCCATCAAAGAAGTCACACCCCCACAGATCCCAGAGGATCTAAAGATTGCCATAAAAAATGGAAAAGTCAGAGCCCCAACCCACATCATATCTACCATCTCTGACGATAGAGGTATTTAATGCATCATATGTTTTTTATCTTAAATTTTTTTATTTTAATTAAATGCTTAAAGTGTTTTGTTTTTCTCATTCTGCACTATTTCGTGGATAGATAACTAGAGATAGAGAGGCAGATGATGGATGGATAGTTGGGTAGAGATACGTAGAGAGATGTGCACAGAGAGAGAGAGAGAGAGAGAGAGAGAGAGAGAGAGAGAGTGTAGTTGGCAACTCATTTTGAGTGGATGATTTAGACATAGGTATATTTATATTCATAAGTAGATCTTAAAATTTTTATTGTTTCACAGGGGAAGAGCCAAGCTATGCTGGAATACCCATGTCAACCATCGTGGAGAAGGGTTTCGGCGTGGGTGATGTCATATCCCTTCTCTGGTTCAAGAGAAGCCTTCCCCGCTATTGCACTCAGTTTATTGAGGTTGATGCCTTTGACTTTTCTTTTACGGTCAACAAGAAAAAGTATTGAGCTGGCCTTTCCAATCTCTTGTCATCAGATATCCATAATGCTATGCGCTGATCATGGTCCTTGCGTTTCTGGCGCCCACAATACAATTGTGACTGCACGTGCTGGAAAGGACCTGGTTTCCAGCCTTGTAGCAGGTTTGCTGTAACTTTTCATGATGGATCATCTTATAATTTAAATTTACGTGGCTTGAAAAGTTTTAAATATTTTTCTTGTGAAAGGACTGCTCACGATTGGCCCGCGATTTGGAGGGGCAATTGATGATGCTGCCCGATTCTTCAAGGATGCTCATGACAAAGTGAATCTCTCTCTCTCTCTCATATTTTCTATGTTTTCTCTTAAGCTTTGTTGTCATCTCCGCTTTTTCTTTGTATCATCTGTCCTGTATCTCTTTCTCTCTTGTTCTCATTCTTTCTGTTTTTCTCTCTAGCAATCTTTCCATCTTCTCTCTCCTCTGTATCATCCATCCAGCATCTCGTTCTCTCCCATTTTCTCTGTTTTTCTCTCTAGCCGTCTTTCCATCTCCTCTATCCTATGTATCATCCATCCAGCATCTCTCTTTCTCTCTCTCGTTTTCTCTGTTTTTCCTCTTTAGCTCCATCTCCTTTCTCTTTCTGTATCAACTGTCGAGCATCTCTCGTTCTCTCTCTCTCTCATATTTTCTTTTTTCTCTTTTGCTATTTTTCCATATCCTCACTTTTTCTGTGTCGATCAGTCCAGTATCTCTCTCTCATTTTCTCTCTCTATCCCCATAAATATGTCCAGCATCTCTCTCTCATTCTCTGTCTTTTCTCTTTAGCTTTTTTTCCCTTCTCTTTCTCTTTATCAATTGGTCCAGCATCTTTCTCTTTTTCTCTCACACATTTATCTGTTTTTCTCTTTTTCTATTTTCCACGCTTCTCTCTGTATCAAGTTGTCCAGCATCTTTCTCTTTTTCTCTCACACATTTATCTGTTTTTCTCTTTTTCTATTTTCCACGTTTCTCTCTGTATCAAGTTGTCCAGCATCTTTCTCTCTCGTGCAAATTTTCTCTGTTTTTCTCTTGAGCATTCTTTCCATCTCCTCCATCTCTGTCAATCTGTTCAGCATCTCTCTTCTCTCTTTTTCTCATTTCTGTGTTTTTGTCTTCAGCTATCTTTGCATCTCCTTTCTATCTATCAACCTGTTCAGCATCTCTCTCTCTCTCTCTATATATATATCTATCTCTACATCTATATATATAACATCTCTCTATACCTTCCTCTCCGTGACTATCTATCTATCATCTGCCTCCTCCAGCTATCTTTCATCCGCCTTTGTGTGTGTGTGACAATCTCTCTGCCTCTTTCTATATGCCTGTCTCTCTCACTTTCTCCCTATTTTTCTGCTTCCAACTCTAGCTTCTGGCCATATGTCTGGCTTCTGGCCCTTCTCTTTTCTCTCTCTCGATTTCCTCTTCACATCACCCATCTTGCCAGCCCATGAAATCTTCTTTTCTCTTCTCAGGGTCTTACCCCCTATGAGTTTGTTGAAGGCATGAAAAAGAAGGGCATCCGTGTCCCTGGAATCGGTCACAGGTACCAACCAATGCAATGTATATCTCTGCTAGCATATTTTTCCCATCTAATGGAGTCCTTCAGACATAGAAATCTCTTTTTTTTCCTCGAGGGTACTGTGCTACTCGTGTTCTTCTAATACTTTCCCTCTGATGACTAAAACCAGTCAATGAGCCCCTCTCAAGAGACGCAATTCCCTCTCAATACGGGTCATGAATTGGGTTTTCCCTTTCTCCAAATCTGTCTACAAGGTCTTTTCCCATTTATGGACGATGAACTCGTGTCCTTCATCAACCTGCATGGGAATAGCCTGTCTTGTGGGCCTTTGCTTGAAAAAGCCCTTAGCATGAGTGTTCCTATTCTTATAACCAGCAGTAGCAGATAGGTGGAGGGTTCCTTATGGGAAATCAGAAGAAGATAAAGAATAAATTAGAGGTAGAACATGCTCTCTCCATCTCTCTCACCTTGATTTGATCAATCATTACAAGCAGTGAGATTGATCGTTGCATAATCGTAAGGATTATCAAAGTTATTGCAATCGAGTTCGTGATCACTTGGACCCCAAGCCTTATACCAGATAGTCAAAAGCTTTTTGGCATGTATGGCACATAGGAAGCATTTGAAGGGGTTTGAACGGGATTTTTTATTCAATGTGGAATATTCATGTGTCTTTACTGATTTTCGGGTTCTGGGGTGAAGGATAAAGAGCAGGGACAACAGAGACAAGAGAGTGGAGCTGCTTCAAAAGTATGCAAGGACGAATTTCCCCTCCGTGAAGTACATGGAGTACGCAGTGGAGGTCGAGAAGTATACTCTGAGCAAGGCGAACAATCTTGTGTTGAATGTGGATGGGGCTATTGGCTCCCTTTTCCTTGACCTTCTCGCTGGCAGCGGCATGTTCTCCAAGCCAGAGATTGACGAGATTGTTGAGATTGGATACCTTAATGGCCTCTTTGTCCTTGCCCGCTCCATCGGCCTCATTGGGTATGCTCTCTTTTTCCCTGTGCATTCTCTCTCTCTGTGCAATGTATCTTTAATTGTTCCTCTTCACATGATTATTGGGTTAGTGGGGCATCTCTCTCTCTTCCCCTTCCGCTGACTCTTTCTATTCGATTAGGTTTGGGTCTGTAGGGCTTCTCTTTTTCTCTCCTCTCTTCTCTCCGTTTAAGCAGAGGACTGGATTTGTGAGGTCGCCCCCCCCTCCCCATATTTTCACCATCAGATCCATCACTGCTCTAATCCTCTCGTCCCCCTTATTTTCTTTTGTTGTGTGATACTCTCTCTCTCTCTCCTCTCTCTCTCTCCATCTATCTCTCTTTTCCTCCTCCCTCAGTGTCTTTTTTTCATTATCTGGATTCGCCAGAGCTCTCTCTCTCTCTCTCAGATATATATATATATATATATATATATCATGTTTACAATCGCTTGATTAGGCAGAGGTCTTTCTCATTATTTTCATAGGATTGGATCAGTCGTATCTCACTGTTCCTCATTCAATTCGCTCTTTATCTCTCTACACTCTAACTGTGACTGTTGCAGGCACACGTTTGACCAGAAGAGGTTGAAACAACCACTATACCGCCACCCATGGGAGGACGTGCTTTACACCAAGTGATCTCTAATCCATCCCTTCCCCGCAATTTTTCCTCTCATTGAACGAATTGGTGGTGCCGCCTGTCTTTGCTTTCCATTTACCTCCTCGGAGTCTCCTCTATTCTACAGCCAATGGCTATCTTTGTAGTAGTAGCTTCAGTTGCAGTTTGCCGGTCCTAGATGTCTGTGTTTTCCCCCAACTCTCCCACCTGGCACAAATATTAATAAAGAGTCTCTCTTTCTCTCTCTCCCTCCCTCCCTCCCTCCCTTCTTTATAGAAAATATAGAGTCATCCTTTCTCAATGTCTATGTACTATCATTCTAGGCATAAGTACTCTACCAATATATTATTTTACCAATCGATATATCTACTTGTACATCTTGGGGAAAAATCTTCATCCTAGAAATGTGGTTAGATGTATAGATTATTGATTCAAAAGAGGGAAAAGACTTAGAGAGTAAAACATCAGATTTGGCTAGAACAACATTGAAGTTCAAGATATGAGCAGAAGACAAAACACACAAGGCCAAGGAAGAAATCCTTTTATTTGGCCCAAAAGATATAAGAATAACCCGGGAAGTCCTCGAGGAACTTATTCCCATTGATAGTTTCTCTTAGGTCTTAATGAGGGCTTATTCTTTCTCATTTTTTTGTAATATTTGAGAATCATTTTTTACAAATGTCATGCAACCAAAGATCTAAGGGGGCGGTTCAGGAAAACCTTTTTTTGCGGTCTGAAAACATACGAATGTGTATCAAAACGACCATTGAATTCATAAATTTTAAGTTTGAATCAAGAATCAATTAGTTCAATGGTGAATAAGGGCCAAATTCACAAAGAAATAGAGAATTTTCAAGGTATTCATATTCAGTTAAATAAGATAAGTAATTGAAGTGAGAAATTATAGATTTTACTAAATTTGAAAAGAAGACTCCAAGACGAATCCATAGAAAAAAAATCACTTGATTTGGAATAATATTCGTAGAGAAATCAATTAGCGAAATCTAAAGAGAGAAATCGATTGCGAAGAGAGAGGAAATAGAAAAATTTTGTAAAATTTGACTAATCTACTATTAGAAATTGAAATCTAATGTCCTAGGAAGAAAATTACGGGAGAAAATACGTAATCTAACCTGAAATCGCGCTCAAAATGATCTCATCATCTCCAAATTAAGGCTTTTCTTTCTACGTTTCGAAATACAAAAAACTAGTGTTCAAGAAACCAATTCTCTCAATTTTCTCATCGAAATTTTACTTCCAAACACTCCTTGGATGTAGAAATCAGCTTAGAAGAGAAACAAATCAAGAAATTTAAGGATTAGATGTCTAAACAATTTGGTTACTCGAAACATCTTAGAATATTCTCTCTGTCAAAGAACAAGGGTAGAAATAGGCTACAATTGGGCGCGTCCGTTCGATTTACCTCTTTATCTTCAATCAATGGCTAAGATAAAACTCTTAGATACAAATCGTCATGATTAAGTCCTATACGTCCAATCAAAGATGGAGTGCTCAAATTTCATCACGTCATCAGTGAAGAAGAAGCGTTGTGTAACGCTTGCCGTTTGATCTTCATAGAACGCATGAGATGTCATCACACGTTCACAGGAGTCTATCCGATGTGATTTAATCTCACCCGCTATAACTTCTTAAATAGATGGCTGAGATTAAAATGTTTTAAAACATGAATTGTCGCCCAATCAGATGATGCCGCATACCCTCACAACTTAAGTGAAGAACGACAACATCGATTAAGTTCATGAGTCGGACGCTTCCCGTCATGCCACATCACCTACATAGTCCCACATTGCGAAAATGATAGAAAAATCTGTGTAAAAAAGAGGTGTCGGTTGAAAGGGTTAGCTTGTATCCTTAAAAAGGATGCTTAACCCACTAATCATACACACACACATGCTTGCGCCACAGGGCGTGTGCATACACTGTCACGCAAGTGCTCCGTCCATATCATCAGCCATGTCAGCGGGTGATAAAATAAGCGTTCTATATTTTTTAATAGAAATAAATTCAAATAAAGTCAGAAAAATTCCAGAAAACTCCATAAAACTTAAAATTTATAACTTTAAAAATATAACTCTAAATTAATTTAAATTTATTTTGTTTGCTCAAAAATTAAATAATCTATCATTCTAAAAAATCAAATTTAATAAATAACAAGAGAGTATACTAAAAAATATACTCATTTCTTTTAGAAAATAAGACATGAAAAATAAATGAGTGTATATAAAAATATTTTCCATTATCATTGAAGATTAAAACCTAAGAATAATCTCAAATATAAAATGAGTTTCTTCTCATTTTGAGATTGATTGTCTATCTGTCTTATACTAAGCATCATTCATAAATAGTTTCTTCTCTTTTCTATTCATTCATTGCATTGGATGCAAACTTCCAGGCCCTATTCTTCTCTATTATAACACTAAAGATGGGCGGCCAAGATGCATTTGAGGTTAAGACTAAGAGACCTAATCCAGATTTACCATGTACCCCCTCCCCTTACATGATAATGGAGGATTTTGATTAATCCACACTATTTTGCCTGATCTGATACTCTCGGTGTTGCCTTCTAACTTGAAAGAAGATGAAAAGGAAACATCAGTTCAAACTTTTGGAATTTAAATTTATGAGTTCCACACAAGCACTAGTTGGCAACTCTAGTACATTGGAGTGCCATATCATTGCACAAATATAAACCCTTAAATGTTCTATTTTAATGCCTTCAAATTTTCAAAAAATCTCTAAAAAATTTTAAATTCAGACCTTTAAAACATAACTCAGTTTCACCGAAATCTTCTTCACTAGATCATAAATTTGGTTATCCATCATTCATGCTATTTAATTTAACAAAAAACTCAAAATCTCTTATTATTCACTTATCATTTTATAACTTTAAAAACTCAAAATCTCAAGAAAATGAGGGAAATAATTAAAGATTTGTTTTACTTTCAAAAAGTCAAAGTTGTGAATAACATAAAATTGGCGTAAATAACACATTGAGACTCTAACATAGACGATATAAAATTCTTGAAAATGCGTTAAAGACATGATAACATACATTATAAATTTATGAAATGTGCTTTTTAATCCACAAATAATCATGTCATTTCAAGCACAAATGGCTAGTTATCAAACCATCTTCCACCAAAAACATATAAATTTACTAGGCAATTTTCCTTTACTTTTTCTCTTTTCTTTTTTATTCTAATATGGATAATAGAGAAGTTGAGAAAAAGAACCAAAGAGGTATATTTATACAATGGCTAAAAGGCGTTTTCCTTTTTTGCCTCCTCCTTTTCAATTTTTTTGCCTTCTTAGTTTTTTTTATACCCCTTTGTAGCTCAAAAAGTTTTGTGAATTTTTTTACCTGGTTCTCTTTGTAATTTTTTGTGGGTCTTGATAATTTTCTTGCTTTCAACTAGGTTCCATAAAAATATTTAATATATAAGATAAAGCATCCCATGACACATTATAACATGCTTATTTCTTAACACATTTTATAAATTTACATTATTGCATTATAATCTTAGGTTCTGAAAATGAAACCTCATTTTTTTCCCATCGGATTACCTTCTTTGACTTAAATTTGAAAGGTGAACTAATCTCATGTTGTTAATAAAATATTCTTTCAAAATAAAATTCGTTATGACATCTTCAAAGTATGTGATTTTTTGTTATTTAATATTTTTCATGTTTTTCTCTTAAATTATTTCAAGTTTATTTTTATTATTTTTGTATTTGAACTTCTCTTTTAATTCTAAAAATACTCTTCAATATCAGCTGGTGCACCAATAGTACACAATATTAAAATGGGGGAATTAGTTTTTGTTGATAGATGGATCTAAGAAGTTATTTTCTGTGTTTTCTAGATGTATGATGATTTTGGGATCTTTGCTTTTCCAGAAGTGGAGAGTATAAATAGCTGAAAGGGGGAGGTTATTAGATAGAGAGATACAATTTATGAACGAGCGATTAATAAATTTTCTCTAATCTTTACAAACAATTACATGTTCATGCCCCATGAAGCTTGAGACTCTATGTTTTCACCCAAGCTCACTTTGTTCTTAAAGGGACAAAGAAACTAAAGTCTTTTTCCAGCCATCTTGACATGGTGGTGTTATTGACGAGACGAAACCGCGAGGTCGTCGATTTCACGCGGTCTCGCGTCAAAAATAATTCCAAACTTACCAATTTTAAGAATTAATCACGAATTCAAGGGTATAATGGTAAATATGGGTCGAATCCACAGGGAATTAAGCAATTTCTTGACGTAATCTTTAATTTTGATCAAATCCGACGAGAAATTGATGGTAGAAATTGGGGAAAATGGTATTTTAAGAAAGTAGACTTCAAATCGATTCCACGGAATCAAAAATCGTCCAATTTGGACTTGATTTCGCGGAGAAATCAAGATTCGAAGTGGAGAGAAATTTCGTAACGTCGGAATAGCGAATTTAGATGAAATTTAGTGAAATTGAAATGTAAAACCTAATCTAAACGAAAATTAAACCTTATTGGAAGATAATTAAGGTAAAACCACTTCCACTAAACCCGTTTAGCGATCGAAATGTCGCGATTAAACCGATTAATCGCGATGAACACCAAGAACGTCACGACGAGCTTCAAGCGTCGATTTCTCCCTAGATTTTTCAACAAATCTCGACTTCTACCCCTCCGTGGATGCGGAATTGAAAGAGGAAGAGGAAGAACTCGAGAGAAACGAGTGAGAGAGGTGTCTAGACAGTCAATTAGATTGAATCTCACTCGGATGCTTACAAAACGTGAAGAACTAGTCTTTTTATAGGAGGGTTGATCGTAACCGTCCGATCGAAACGATCGACGGTTACGATAAACGGTCCACGATGGATCGTTTTCCAAAATGTCGCGATCGTCGGATTGAAGATGGATGGTCCAGATGCTCCTTGATTTTGCGTTTTAAAACGCATTCGATCGCGTTCGTTGGATCATGATCGGGCGGTCCAGATGCGATCCACGCCGTTTCATCTGGACCATTATAACGCATCTCAATTTGACACGTGCTCTGATCGCGATCCGGTGGTCCGCGCTCCACGCGATCGACGCGCGTCGATCGATCGCCCGCCAAATCCGACGTTCAGCACGCGTCCACGTCACTTGCGTCTAATAAAAGGCCGTGGATTAGTCCCACACGGGAAATAAGTTGGGAAACCGTCGGGTTTATAATACCCGACGGTTTATAGGGGTAATAACCCTCCCCATATATGGCAGGCTAAAGACCCCTTTTATTAACTATAGTAAATAAATGTATATATGTATATCGCGCCACATAGGCGCTGCGCGGGTCCGCGTGGCGCTGCCACGTGGCCTTGCGTGCCACGTCGCATCCACGCGGGCCCCGCGCCCATTTTTTTATTTTTTTATTTATTAAAAACGGGTTTAAAAATCGAAAAGAAAATAAGAAAAATAGTTTAAAAATCTGGAAAAATTCCCTAAATTTCAAAAATCATATCTTTTAATATATAACTCCAAATTAATCCAAATTTCTTTCATTTGATCCAAAATTTAATTATCTATTATTCTAAAAAGTCAGATTTAATAAATAATAAGATTTAAAATTATTATTTCAAAAATACATTCATTTATTAAGATTTTAAACTTTAGAAAATAAAATGAATGTTTATAAAAATTATTTCTTTTATTATTTTAACTTTAAAAATACAGTTATAATCTCAAGAAAAAGATGGGTTGTAAAATTATTAAACTCTAATTTATAAAAATTAACCCTAAATTAAAGTATTTTGAGATTATAATGACTTTTTAAGAGAATAATAGAAAAATACATAGAAATATGATAACATGCATGTAAATGAAATCATTTATGCTTTAATATGCATGAAAAAAACATGTTTTATGATGTAAATATAGCATGTTATCAGTTATCCCAATGCAAATACGTTTTGAGTTGCTTATTCTAGTTTGTCCACTTATTCCTTCATTTAGTCCCTCCCCGTCTACCCCCAATCTCTCTCTCTCTCTCTCTCTCTTTTCCTTGGAGGGGATAGACCATCAATTTTCTTTATTGTCTTATTGTCACACTTCCCATTAAAAAATCACTCTAAATTAGGCATCCCCAAGAGATGGCCATTTGGAGGGGATATCTACATGTGTTTCTCCTGCCTAAGTGAATAGCCATTCAATGTGGATCTACCTTGATGGATAGTCTACTTTAATTTAATCAAGAATTAGATATCTAGATTACCCTCCCTAGACATCATCCCTACTACCCTCATTTTAGGTGAAGGGCACTTATCAAATAAATATTTTAAGTACTACTTTCACAAAAATATTATAGTTGGAGTGCTTTAAGGAAAATTCAACACGTGAATTTGTTTCCACTAGAAACGCATAAAATTTAGTTGCCAAGTGGCCTTTACCTCTCTCTTTCTCTCTCTCTCTCTCTCTTGAATGAGAAGGGAGCAGTCGAGCAGAGAGAGAAAGGATGTCGAGGCGAGAGAATCAAGATGTTCAGGATACCAATATCCCTAGCGCGACGGTTGCCGATAAACACCCTCTTCAGGTGGGCAAGACCGTTGATGGGCAAGCCGTCGTGAAAAGGTATTCTCTTTTCTTCATCTTTTTTTTTTCAATTTTTTTGTCTTCTTGGTTTTATTTTCGATACCCATTATCGAATCGTAAAGATTCGTGAAAAATTGTGATCTTGTTCTCTTTGCAATTCTTAGTGGGATTTTGGTATTCGAGGGTCTTGCTTGTTCTTTCGTTGAATTTTCTTGCTCTCAATTGGGTTTCATAAAAAACTCTAGCAGCAAGTGTAAACCACCTTATGACGCAGATTAGGATGCTTATTTCATAAGCATATTTAATGAATTTAAAAAATTGAGTTATAATCTAAGGTCCAAAATTTAACCTCAATTTTCTATTTTCTATGGTATTGTATACTTTGACTAAAAATTGACAGGTGAATTGATCTCGTATTTTTTACAATATTTTTTCAAAAAGTGTAAGTACTGACAAATGCCGATATCTCTAAATTATGTATTTTTTTATTATTTAAGTTTATTTTTATTCTTTTGGTTGATCTTCTCTTTTGATTCTGTCGAAAACAGGCTTCAATCAGAGCTGATGGCGTTGATGGTATGTAGTATTAAAACTGAGAGACTAGTTTCTATCTTTAGGTGAAGCTAATAATTTATTTTCTATCTTCCTCTAGATGTGTGGTGATTCTGGGATATCTGCTTTTCCAGAAGGGGAGAGTATAACTAGTTGGAAAGGGACAATCAGTGGATCGAGAGATACAGTTTATGAAGGGACAACATATAAATTATCTCTAATCTTTCCCAACGATTACCCGTTCAAGCCCCCAAAAGTGAAGTTTGAGACTCCTTGTTTTCACCCGAATATTGATACCTTCGGAAACATCTGCTTGGACATCCTTCAGGTACCTCTCTCTCTCTCCCCTTCTTTTTAAGTCACATAACTGATGTCCACAGTCTCTGCTTTTACCGCGATATTAGTGTCCATAGAAATATCTGCTCGGACATTCTTCAGTTACTTCCCTCTCTCTTGCTTCCAACCACACCTTTCTCTGCCTATGCCTTTTTCCCCTCTCTCTCTCTGTGTGTCCTCTTAAACTTACTTTACTTCCAACACAAATAATTTCTCTAATTCCTCAAACCTGTTCAATCACCTACATTGACTTTTTGACCCATGAAGGATGATATATCTCTCTCCCACTCTCACTCTTGTTCTCTTGGTTTTCTTCCAATGAAGAGAATCCCTGATGGTGTGAAGTGAAACAGAGAACAAGTTTGAATCATAATGGGGATTGGAACTCTCAATGCTCTTCCACTTGACTTTCTTCAATTGACTTTTTATTCTTGGATTTCTGGAATGGCCAGGAAAAATGGTCGTCAGCTTATGACGTGAGAACGATATTGCTGTCGATTCAGAGCCTTCTTGGAGGTTCTTTTCTATATCCTCTTCCTCAATTCTTTCTTTCCCTTGTCCTTGATCAGCAACTTACTTCTTCGTTTCTGCAGAGCCCAACAATGAATCCCCTCTCAACCCTCAAGCTGCCGCTCTCTGGCCCAACCAAGAAGGTTTGTCTCTCTCTCTCTCTCTATCTCTCTCTTCATATTTGTCCTCCCTTAGGTTTACCTGTATATCTGTTTGTCTTTAGTTCCTATTTGTATGTTTGTACCTTCCTTTCCATTAATCTGTCAATCTAGGTCTCCGTCTCTCATCTTTCTTTCTCTCTATATAAATTGCTCTCAACTTGTCTCTCTATTTGAGTAACTCGTTCTCCCGATTTATGTATCTCTCTCTTTCCGCTTTTCTCTTTCCTCTTACTATCAGTATATTTCTCCGTAGTTGTCTGTCTCTCTCCACTTTCTATTCACATGTATCTCTCCCTATTTATCTGTCTATCTACTTTTCTCCCCCCACACCAATTTTCTTATACTTCTGTCTTGATTGAATTTTGTTATACCCTTCTCTCCATGTACCTCTCTATTTATGTGCTCTCTCTTTCCCTCTCTCTATGTATTTTCTTGTTTATGCATCAAGCTTTCAGTCTTTTATGTATATGTCTTCCGTGTTGTCTCTCCCTCTTAAATATACCTATTGATCTCTCTCTCTATCTATCTATCTATCTTTTCCTAGCCTCAGTCTTCCCATTGATCGTTTTTTTATCTTCCTTGCTTAATATTCTTTTGTGGAAACTAACTCATACCATCCATACGGTGTCTTGTATTTCTATTATCAAATCAAAAGATGTCAAGGATTCAGCCTCTATCTCTAACCCTAGTTTTCTTTCTAGAAATAATATTTGATTGTGCCTTCTTAGAGTGATGATCGGCTTCTCTTTGTATTTTTCTTTATTCTTTGTTGGGCAGACTTCAGGAAGATGGTGCATAAGGTCTTCCGGCCAGCTGCATGATTCTTTAAGAGGGACAGTAGTGATCCCCCCTTCCACATTCCTCTCTACAGATGTATTCATTAACTTTACTGTGTCATATCTCATTTGTGACCCTCCCTCCCTCTCTCTTTCTCTCTCTCTCTTTTCCCCTTCAAATTTCACTCTTTCTTGTTTTATCTCTCTCTCTCTCCTCTCTTCAAATTTCACTCTTGTTTTACCTCTCTCTCCCCCTCTTCCTTGAATGTCACTTTTCATATTTTACTCTCTTCCTCTGCTTTGAATGTATTCATTAACTTTACTGTGTCATCTCTCATTTGTGATCCTCCCTCCCTCTCTCTTTTCCCCTTCAAATTTCACTCTTTCTTGTTTTATCTCTCTCTCTCTCTCTCTCTCTCTCTCTTCAAATTTCACTCTTGTTTTACCTCTCTCCGCCTCTTCCTTGAATGTCACTTTTTCATATTTTACTCTCTTCCTCTACTTTGAATGTCTACCTTTCTTGTTTTGCTCTCTCTTTCCTTCCTTTAAAATGTCTCACTTTCTTGTTTTACCTCTCTCACCCTCTCAAAAAGTAAGAGAAAGAAAGATGACAGCAGGATGGCGATCATAAAATCAACTGATGGCATGCATTGGTGTGTCACGAGACAATCAATAGCCTAAAATGACTCTAGAGACAGTCAATTTCAATAACTAACTAGTTCATTGGACAAGAGCTCAAAGAATTGAAGATGCAATCTAGAATGTTGTAAGTAACCAATTCGACATGAAAAGAACTAGTTGACTGCTACAGACAAGAAGTTTTAATGGTGGTCACTGCCAATTCAATGTATCATGCTTCTTCATGAGGATCAGATATTTTACTGGAACTTTGATTTACTTGTAATATTGAGGTGATGCTAGAAAGAGAAATTTTTTTTATTGTGAAGGTGTAGAAGAAGGAAGATTGATTATGGAAGATGTTTAAGTATTTCAAGATCCAGAATTCTTTTCAATGTTTAAAGCCATAAATTGTCAATAAAATATTTATCTTGTAGAAATAAAGTCAGGTAGATTTAATGGCCATTGAATTGAAAATATTTCATGTTGCTTGGACGATACAACACAAAATGTCATCAACCCTTTGAAACCTTTCTCATGGACTCTACCAACAGTCAAAATCAATATTCTTCAAGAAGCTAGGCATTCCTAAATCATAAATGATGATGTTTGCTTATAGATCATTGCTGTCTTGTGCAATTACAACCTCTTCATTTCTACTGTGAGGAATATCATCAATGAAAATGAAATTTCAGTCTTTTCATCATTGAATTGCAAAAGATAGTAAGAATCATCATATAGGTAAAAAAATCCATGGGGAATCTTAATGCAATTGAATTTTTCATCTTAAATAGCACAATTGAGGCAATATACCTTAAGATGATTCATTCAGCAGCGTAGCCCAAAAGCTGATAAATAGTTACATGCCACGTAAACTTCTCTAGATGAAGAAATTTTTGATATCAATTTGGTGAAATCTATTGTCTTGTTCGTCTCTACAGAGACAAATATATTGAGCTAAAAGAATGGTGAAAAGGCATGATTGTAGCCAATGTCTTCACGGGAGGTGAATCCCTAGGCAGCTAGATGTGCTGCCTAGAGATGATAGTGACTTGAGGGTTAAACTTGCGAGTAAAGATGTTGGCATTTGGATAGATGAGGAGCCATCTCTCACGTATAATGCATGAGAAAGACATTGCACCCCAAGTCCATAGATGCTTTCCCCTTAGGAATTATCATGATCTAAAGATATGACTTAGTATTGCCTTAGAGGCAATCGACAAGGCAAAGGTAAACTAGGTTAGATGAAGTTTATAGTAGGAATAAAACATTCAAGATATAGATTGAAAGTTACAAGTGAGTTCAACTTTGCATAGTTCAATGTGCAAGAAAAAGCTTGTTAGGGGGTCATATTGGTAGCATCGAATATGAAGATGAGATTAAAAGAATTGATTGCCTAGGGTGATGAATCTTCAACATGAGATGGGCGCGGCAAACGTCAATGGTAGTAAAGGATGAAAAGGTGAAAGATTTGGTGACTTTTTAGGAGTGGTTAAGAGTAAAGAGCAAGATGTCGTTAAAAAAAGTTGCGCCGGTCAAGTTGGTAGCTCAGATATCCCTCGTTCGATCGACAGTGGAGACGATGAAGTGGAAGTTTTTTTGCCTAATTATGACGATTGAAGGCAGTTAATATACCATTTTTCCATTTTTTTCTTAAGTTATCACTAACATGAATTCAGATAATTACCATGATTTTGTATGTTTATAAACAATGAATCTAATTAAAGTCATAATTTAATATCTTTAATCTGACAAAAAATATCACAATTTAACCTTAACTCATGAAATTTTATTTTATTTAAGCGAATAAAATAATGACAGAACGAACCTACCCAGCTCAAACCTACCTCTCTCTCTCTCTCTCTCTGAATGCACACGAGTTTTACAAATTTTGTGACGCGTGTTCCTGGCGAAGGAAATCGCCTTCTTAACACTCCTGAGTTCAGCCGTTCAGCGCCACTTGCCTTAATGGCGGAGACACCTCCGCCGCCATTCGAGGCTGTGATGCTGGTAGCTTCTCACCTGGAACCCACTTCTCTTGCAATCTCATCCTGCGTTTGCCGCTCATGGCGGTCTGCCATGTCCGCCGACGAGCTCTGGCTCCCCATTTGTGTCGCCCTCTCTCCTTCTCTGTCTACCTACAACCCCTTCCCCTCCTACCACCGCCTCTTCTCTCTCCTCCACGCCGCTCGCCGCCGCGCGTCCCTTCCACCTCCGTCACTCTCCCTTGACAACATCTTCTTCTCCGTTGACCTGGTCAAATACCAGAGGAAGGGAACCAGTATTTTCGAAAGTCGAACCGGGTAGCGCGTTGACCAAGAGCTGTGTGTTCCGGTTTGATTTTGGAGGCGGAGATGTGGCGGCTCCGGCAGTTAATGAGATGAGGAGCTTGTGGACTGTTGTTGGGAAAGGATGGAAGGAGGCGGTGGTGATGATGGAGGGGAGAGGAAAGGCTGTTGCAGTGAGGGAAGATGAGGTGTACTTTTTGGAGGAGATCCCGGCGGTTGGTGGTGGTGGCGAGATGGTGGCGGAGATGGTGGTGCGGTTAGGGTTTGGGAGGAGGGTTGTGGGGTTGACGGTGGGAGTGATAAGAGTTGGGGAGTGGAGGTATGTTCAGCTTGATGATGGTCTAAGGTACCTCCAGCACTTTCTCTCTCCTCATTGAGCTCTCCCTCTATCTCTTTCTGACGTTTTCTCTCTCTCCGTGTGTTTAGTTCTCACATCATCTTGTTTACAAATCCATCTCTCTCTCTCTCTCTCTCTCTCTCTCATCCACTTATGTGTATATTTCTCTCTCTCTCTCTACACCACCCGGTTATGTGTTGATTTTATTGTCATTGGAAGCATAGATTTTGATAGAGTAGTTTTACTTTGAAGAGAATAATAGATTATTATGAATAAAATCTTAATGAATGGATTTATTTTATAAGAATTATTCAAGAATACATACCATAAACCAAAGTAGACCTCTTGAATTGAACTGAATGATGATTGATTATAATCCACTCAACTAAAAATTATAAATCTACTCTTAATCTATAGGTAAAAAATTTGATAGTTATCTAGAAATTTGCAATGAGAATGGAGAATTGGCTATTTTGTCCTAACAACCTTGTGATTTCGATAAACTCTTCTCGATGAACAACTCAATTTCAAATTAAAACACTCTTGAAAAAGAATTTTTTTCTTTAATTTTTTCTTCCCTAGTCAAAACATTATTAGAGCAAAGAAGAAGATGATGAGAACTTTGATGTAACCTTATATTCTTGGTGGATTTCTTCATTGGCTTGTTCTCTGATATTCTACTTGCACAACTTTCTTGTTTTTAGTCACTAGTTGCTCTATTTGTGGGATGCAATTATGCTTCTTCACTACTTAGTTCTTGATTTCATGGCTTCTAGTTTGAATTAAGATAATTTAATGTTGAGTTTGATTGTTTGTAGACTCTTTCTTTGTCTTCGGCTCCATCTCCTTGATTAGACATTTGTCATTTACTTTATAAGATTCATGTGAGGTTAGTCACTTAATAAAATTCAATAGATCAAATTTTTGTTTCTTATGAATAAATCTTGAATATTTTATGTATTTTAAAATTTTATTTCATAAAATTTCATGAAATTAATGGATTAAGAGAAATTGAGAACTAAATCATGCAATGATAATGCATAAATGTATCTCAAAATTATAGGCATGCTATGCTCTTTTTTTTCTTCCAATTTTACTTTTTTTCTATAACTACCATTGAGTTCCAAGCCGTTATTGACCTAAATTTATACAATGGGAGATAACTTAGGCTTCATTCACTATTTCTTAGCTTCTTTGCAATTATCGAAATAAAGCTTTCTTAGAAACTTCCTTAGCATAAGTGATAATCACTGTAGAAGATTTCATCTTTTTCATGTTTATCAAAGCATGATATAGCCTTAGAGTGAAACTTGAGCATTTTGTGCAGTGATTGCTTGGAAAAATTTGATGGTTCGGTTACCTTTTAATCATAATTTTTCTTGGTTTTGATTGGCTAAATATTCATATTATTCAGTCTCTTTTAGTGAGTATTCGTAGTATTCGAAATCCAAATTTTTTTTAATAATATAAATTTTGCAAAAAAATAAAGTTAACTATCCCTCGTTATATTATACCTCAAAGTATATCCTTCAACTTTAACTCTTTTTTTTTCTCCCACTAGTAGATCTAGATTAATGAGAAATAGAAATCCTCAACTCTTATGTAATGGATCTTGAGTAAGGCATGTTCCTGATTTATTAACATTCGATAATGTGAAATATCAAATGACCTTATTTATTAGCCATAGTTGGCCTCATGGCAGCCCGTTGGGCTTGCATAAGCTGGCTATCCACCATTTTATCTGCCATTTATTCAACATCTCTCTCATTTCAAATTTGATTTAGGCTATAAAAAATTAAAACTTAGTAATACTAGGGGAATACATGGAGGCATATCTTGAACTTAGCGAATACTGATTTCATTAATGATTACACACACCCTTTGGGAAATTATGATGTCTGGACATGTACGATGATAGGGGGTTAGCCACAATAGTGGCCTATCTTGTTGTTAATGTGATCATGATGGGAGGCAGGGGTACCATTCTGAAGAGTGTTGGAAGAAAATTGAAAAACAAAAGTTCACGCATTCAAATTTTTTTACTTCTAATTTATGCCCCTCTTAACTGATGGGTATTATGTGGAGTATGAGCCAATCATACTTTCATGTATCTTGTTTATGTTCACTGAAATGTAATTTATTCATTGTTATTCATGTGTGATGTTTGCAATGAAGTCCATGAGCATATGCAATGACTAAGTGAATTATGATGAGATCATAATACAATGATCACTAATCTTTAAATATATATTCTAAACATCCTATTCATGGGATACTCGTGAAGGACATCGAATTATCTGGAAAGAAGATCACTATCTAATCTAACTCATATGATGAGTATGACTGATCTTGTAGCCATCTATGTGGAGACACTAAGGATAGATAGTGGGTGTTCTTTGGAGAAAGAGTTCACTGAATTGATTCGTATGAATCCTTGAATGATATTATACCTAACTGTCAATCAAGTTTATTCATGTCATTGTTGTGTATGTGGTCCTTTGACTTGAGACACCAAAGACATCTTGTGGATGAATGATCATATTTTGATTATGACTTACGAATCTCTAGCCACGAGATCTCTAAAATTTCTTATATTGGATATGACATGAAGTCCTCGGAGATGATTGTGTGGTCAAGATGGGACCATCTACCCTCGGTATTTGAGGAGATTGACTCAAGGAGTAAGATGTGATTAAATCCTAGGCCAAGGTAGTAGAAATATCAAAGGAGTTTCTGATGATTTCTATACACATCAGTACTAACTTGAATGACTGATTAGGGTTTGACAATAGACCATACCCTAAGTCATTCATAAGTCTCGTGCAGATGAAAGATTATACATACATGATAATCGATGACGGAAAGGTTTTATAAGTGAGTTCTTACATACTCTATATCTCCTAGAGTACATAGTGTAGCTTGTCACCCAACGGGGTGACAACTCAACGTATCGATTGGGTTAAATCGATCCTTGATTCATTAATCTATATGTTAATATGAATAATTAATTAAGGTTGACCAATAAGGTGTTATTTGGTCTATAGAGTTAGTAACTAGTTAGATATATGGACCTAGAGGGTCACACACATAAGGTCTATGGATGTTGGTAGATACATACATAATTATGAAGGTTTTTATAAATACGAGGAGAATGATCACAATTCAAGGTGCCCATGCAAGCCTTGTGAGAATTCTCTGTTTTCTTCTCTTTTTCTCTTGGCGAAGAGCTTTGAAGAGAAGATCTAACCATCTGAAGATTGTATGGATACTACTAGAGGCTAGACACTTTAATAGCTCTAAGAACTCTGACGATTTTAACTACAAATTAAACAAAATTGAACCTTGAATCCTAATCTAAATCGAAATCAAACTTAAATGAACTAAATTTTAGTAAAAACTGCTTCCACTAATCACGATTAGCGATCGGATTAACTCAATTAACCCGATTAATGAATGAAAATACCGAAGAACACGTTCGTGAGTTCAAGATGCAATTTCTACCGATCTACACGACCAAATCTTGATTTCAAGGGCTCCAGAGGTGCGGAATTGAAGTTAGAACACGATGAGATCAAGAGAAACGAGAGGGAGGTGTCTTGACCAGATCAACTTGTTAATTTCCAACTCGAATGCTTTAGAATTCGGAAGAACACATTGTTTTATAGGGATTTTGGGCATAACTGTCTGATCGAAACGATCGACTGTTACGATAGAACGGTCCATTGTGGACCGTTTTGAGTATGTCGCATCCGTCGGATCGCCGATGGAGGGTCCAAATGATCCGTTTGAAATGCATTTTAAAACGCTTTGCATCGCGCCCCTTCGATCACGATCGGGCAGTCGAGATGAGCTCCCCACCGTTTCATCTCAGCCATTATAGTCCAATTAATTAAGCACGTGCGCTGATCATCTCCGGTGGACCGCGGGTGCACTCGATTGGCGCGCTCTGATCATGATCCAACGCCTCGATTTAAGCCACGTGTCTTGCATTTAAATAAACTTTGTGGGACTTAGTACCCACACGGGAAAAATTAACGAAAAGTATTGAGTTATAACACGCGACGATTTAGAGGGGTAATAATTCCCTTCCGATAAGCGGAAGGCTTTACATTATATAACATATAGTAATAAATATGAATATCGCGCATCTATCACATCGCCGCATAGGCGCCGCGTGGCGTTGCCACGTGTCCCGGAGTGTCACGTCGCATCCACGTGGGACCCGCGCGAAAAATCATCCCCTTTTTGCATTTTATTAAATCATTTTATTCATTTAAAAATTGAAATTAATTCAGAAAAAAATCCAAAAAAATCCCTAAAAATAGAAAATTCATAACTTTTAATATATAACTCCAAATTAATCCAAATTTCTTTCATTTGATCCGAAATTTAAAAGATAAAAATTGATAAATAATGAGAGTTTTAAATTTTATTTCAAAAATACATTTATTTTTAAGGATTTTTAATTTAAGAAAATATAAATAAATGTTTATAAAACATTTTCTCTCATTATTTTAACTTTAAAAACCTCTATAATCTCAAGTAAAGATGGGGTATTAATTATTTATCTTTTAAATCATCATATTTAACCCTAATTTAAAGTGTTTTTGAGATTATAATTACTTTTTCATGGAATGATAGAAAAATACACATAAGTATGATAACATGCATGGAAATGAAATCATTCATACCTTAATATGCATCAACCATGTTTTATCATGTGAATTTAGCATGTTATCAAACTCCCTGAAGGAAACCCTGTAAGTATGTTTTCTCATACATACTAGATGATAGGATCATCTATTATTGTGCCTCAATGTTTTGAACATCCGCTTCAATATATTATGTTGCATTCGATATTTTGATCAAAATTTTAGAAATTTTGATCAAAATATCCTCCATCGAAATTGGTTTTCAACTCCAAGTTTTGTGTGTGATTTTTGACGGTACAATTAATCTCACTTGGTCAACCAATTTTTGTGTTTCTTACAGATCCATGGTTATGAGCGCTTCATCACGAAGGATTTCAACCCCCCTTGCCAGATAATTCTACTCTCAACAAGTAGACAACTCGTGATTGTGTGGTCATTGCTTGGATTCTCATGATGGCCATTCTGTATCTCTGCCAATGCATGGAGCTCTTGAGCCTGTTGAAGAAAATCTGGGATGAATGGGCTTGGATGTATGGTACTTCAAGTAATATTGCTCTCATAGTTGTTACCTTTGAGAAGATATTCAAGCTTAAGGGTTTTGAAGGAGCTATCAAAGATGTTTATGCTTTGCTCCATGGTTTTCTTACCTTAAGGATGTTTATTCAAGCTTGAGGTCTACCAACCTTTAAACCTTGATGTTGTCACACAAGCACGTTATCATGAGGAGCTCACTATAGCACTCTCCATCAACTCTATTAAGTACTCTATCATTTCTCAAATCCAAGCTGTCATTCTTAGCGAGGTTACTCTTCCCTTGCTTGTTAATGCCTTCAATGTTGCAAAGTAGGTGTCAGATTTTCTTCCTCAATCTATGGCACCTGCACTCGCTCCACCTTTGGCATTTGATTCCATTGCTTTTTTTGACTCGAGACTAGTGAGAAACTTGGGAGGTGGCACCACTAGATGTTCTTTTGAGCGTGGGTGTATTAAAGTCGTGAACACAATTGAGATGGCTTCTCACCCGCTTTGTGGACATTGTGACAAATTTAGATGTCGTTCTCACAAGTGTTGGCAAAAGTTTGGCAAGTCCCCTTTGCATACAATGGCTCATGTGACAACCACTCTTGTGCCTCCCCTTTTGCTAACACCTCTCTCAATATCTTTTACGGCACCCTCTATGATTATTCTCTCTCGTGATGAGTATTATCGAGCTATGCGTGGCGCAAGTCGAGACAAGCAGTTCACGTTTCACACCATGCCTCTACCTTTGGTTCAAGTATTGCCTATTTAGCTTCCTAATCTAGATCATGGATTATTTACTCAAGGCATGGTACCTCCTCCCTTCTTTCTCATCTTTGCCAATTGCCTAACCTAGAAACTCTCTCTATTTATGATGGTCATCGTTGTCCTATTTCTCGGAAAGGGGTGGCCAATCCTATATCTTTCCTCACCTTATTTGATGTTTTTTATGTTCCAAAGTTTCTTGTTAATCTCTTGTCCATTAGTAATATTGATAACATGTCATTTGTACATGTAATTATGTGACTATTAATGCAAATTTAGGCATAAAACATTCAATTCGTATGCATGTTATCATATTTTAAGTGCATATTGATAACACGCAATCTTAACATGATAAAACATGATTATTAATGCAATTTAATGCATAAAACATTACATTTATGTGCATGTTATCATACTTTGAGTGCATTTCTATCATTTCATGCAAATTTATGTTATAATCTCAAAATATACTAAATTAGGGTTAATTGTGATAAATTAAGGATAAATGATTTTATGACCTATCTTTACTTGAGATTATAAGTGGTTTTTAAAGTTAAATAATAAGAGAAATTATTTTTATAAACATTCATTTAAATTTCTAAACTTAAAATCTTAAGGAAATGAGCGTATTTTTGAAATATAAATTAAATCTCTTGTTATATTTCGAATTTTTAGAATAATAGAATATTAAATTTTAGATCAAATAAAAGAAATTTAGATTAATTTGGAGTTGTATTTTAAAAGATATGATTTTTACAATTTTTAGGGATTTTTTCTAAATTTTTGGATTTTATTTTCTATTTAAAAACGTTTAAAAATAAATATAAAAAAATGCAAAAAGCGTGCGGGTCCCACGCGGGTGCGACGTGGCACGCAAGGCCATGTGGCAGAGCCACGCGAACCCGCGCAGCGCCTACGTGGCGCTGTATACATATATATTTATTTATATTATATATAAAAGGGGTCTTTAGCCTACCCTATATGGGGAGGGTTATTAACCCTCTAAACCGTCGGGTCTTATAAACCCGACGGTTTCGTAAATTATTTTCGGTGTGGGACTAAAACCACACTCTACTTACCATGCAGGTGACGTGGACGCATGCTGAACGTCGGATCGAAGGCACGATGAAAAGGCGCGCGTCGATCGCGTGGACACTGGACCACGGAGTGATCATCAAGCACGTGCGCGATTTCAGGAATTATAACGGCCAGATTTCAGCGACGTGGCGGCATCACACGCGGAGATCACGTGGTGCGTGGACCACCAGATCAAGATTAACGCACGTGTTGATTAAAGGGGCGTCATAACGGCTACGATTCGATCGTGCGGATCGCATCTCAGCCGTCCGATCGCGATCCAAGGGGCGACATCAGAGGCGTTTTATAAACGTTAATCTACAGATCAAATCGTGGTCGTCCATCACGATCCGACGGCCACGACTTAATCGAAACGGTCCACGATGGACCGTTTCATCGTAACCGTCGATCGAAACGATCGGACGGTTACGCCCAAAATTGCTATAAAACAAAGTATTCTTCGTCGATGTATGTATTCGAGTTGGATTTCAATCAAATTGACTTGTCTAGATACCGATCCTCTTGTTTCTCTTGATTCCATCCTCTCCCTCTCTCAATTCCGCATCCATAGAGGGGTTGAAATCAAGATTTGGTGGAAAATCGAAAGAGAAATCGCAGCTTGATGCTCGACGTGACGTTCTTGGCGTTTTCGGTGATTAATCGTCTTAATCACCTTGTTTCGATTGCTAAACGGGTTTAGTGGAAGCGGTTTTTCCTAGATTATCTTCCTATTATCTTTAGTTTTCGTTTAGATTAGGTTTTAGATTTCAATTTCGTAAATTTTCATTCTAAATCACGATTTTAACATCCGAAAATTTCTCTCCGCTTCAAATTTTGATTTCTCCGCGAAATTAAGTCCAAATTCGATGATTCTTGATTCTGTGGAATCGATTTGAAGTCTTCTTTCTAAAAACACCATTTTCCCTAATTTCTCACCTCAATTCATTGTCCAATTTGACCAAATTCCAAAAGATGTCTCGAAAATACCTAAATTCCTTGTGGATTCGACCCTTATTTACCATTATACCCTTCAATTCACTCTTAATTCCCCAAATTGGTAAGTTCGGAATAATTTTTGACGCGATACCGCGTGAAATCAACGACCTCGCAGTTTCGTCTCATCACATATCTATCATTTCATATATTTTTAAGGTATAATCTCAAAATGCATCATTTTAGTGATAATTATGCATAATTAATAATATATTTTAGAGTAGATTATTTTTATCTAAATTTGAGATTATAATTAGGTTTTAATGTCAAATAATTATAGAAAATACTTTTTATACACTCGTTTGTTATCCTAAATTTTAATTTATAAGAGAAATAAGTGTATTTTTGAAATAAAAATTTATTCTCTAATTATTTATTAAATTTGACTTTTTAAAGTGATCGATTATTTAATTTTTGATCTAAAAAAATAAATTTGGATTAATTTGGAGCTATATTTTGAAATTTGTGAATTTTCTAATTTTTATGGATTTTTCTAGAATTTTTCCAAAACTTTTTGAATTTTTATGAATTTATTTTTATTGAAAAACATTAGAAAAATGATTTTTAATGTGCGTCAACGTGGCAGCTGATGTCGCGGGCACATGACGTGTCGCCACATGGTGACAAATGCAAGTGCCACTTGAAGCACACATATGTATAGGAGCACATGTGCGGGCACACGTGTGTGTGTGTGTGTGTGATTAGTTGGATAAGCATCCTTTTTAGGATATAAGCTAATCCACTTAACACTCACTCCTTATATACAGTATTTTTGCCTCAATTTTTGTCATGTGAGACTATTTTTTTGTTTATTTTATTGCAGGCGACGGGGCACACTCCAGAGCATTTGATTCACATGTTGTATCGAAATCGTTGATCTTCACTTAGGTCAGGGGGTACGCAATGCATTTTGATTGGGCGACGATTCATTTAAAAACATTTTAATCTCAGCTGTTGATCTGAAGAGTTATAACGGCTGAGATAAAATAAGCCCAATGAACTTCGATGGACGCGTGACGATAGCTCAGACTTCGATTTTTGGTCCATTAGACGCGATCGTGCGACACATCTTCTTCATTAGCGATGTGGTGAAATCTGGGCGCTTGATCTTCGATCAAATGCACACGACATAATGGCAACGATTTCGCATCCAACAGTTTTATCTGACCTATTAATTGAAGATGAAGAGCCAAATCCAACGGTCACACCCAAATTTGCCTATGTATACGCATGTTCTTTGACGAAAAATGCATTCTTGGATGTTTCAAGCTATCCAACTGTTTAGACATCTCAATACTTGAATCTCTTGATTTATTCCTCTTCTAGACCCATTTCCACAAACAGGGAGTGTTTAAAATCAAGATTTCGTTGAATGAATAGGGAGAAATCGTCTCTTTAATGTCGAATTTCAACTTCGAATTCACGTAATGAAAATCCCTCGATCTAACAATCAATTGGATCAATTCGAGCGTAGATTATTCATTTGCATTCTAATATTTCGTCCTGTATCATTATCTTTTAATTTCCAATCATAGATTAGGTTAATTTTATATTTAATTTTGGTTTTTCTCTCTCCTCGCGATCGATTTTCTACCTAATTTTTGCTCATTGATTTCTCTGCGAATCTTGATCCAAACTGACTGATTTTTTATTATGTGGATTTATCTTTGAGTTATCTTTCTAAATTTATCAAAATCCCTAATTTCTCACCTTAATTCATTTTCTGATTTGATCAAATTTTGAAGAAAACCTTGAAAATACCATAATTCTCTGTGGATTCGACCCTTATTCACCACTATGCTATCTAATTCGTGATTATTTCTCAAAATTGGGGAGTTTAGAACTTGTTTTGGCATGTCTCCGTGTGTATTCAATGACCTTGCAGATTTTTCTCGTCAGCTATCACCAAGATACTCATCTATTCTATCAACTTTTTTTCTTACCATGCATCTTTCAAGATTTGCATACATGGATGAGGATTGGTTTAGGGCATGCGAATAGATGGGGAATTTCATTCTAAGCAAAATAAGCAAACAAGCATTTAGTGTTTGATTTAGTTCATCGTGATGTGTGGGGCCATCATGACTACCATTTGTTCTTGGTTTTCAATACTACCATCATGACGATTATTCCCGTGTTTCATTTGTCTACTCATGAGGTGTAATCATATGGTCATTGAATACACATGTCCACATGTCAAAATGAAAACCAAACTTACTTAATTTCAAGATTAATTAGGATTGATTTAATATAGAGTTAAGGTTGAATCCATGAAGAATTAGGGTGTTCTCTTGAGATGTTTACAATTTGGATTGAATTGGATGATGAATTGAGAAGAGAAATTAAAAAAAAGTATTCATTTGAAAAGAAGACTAGAATATTATCCACATAATTAAAAATCATTCAAATCAAATTTGTATTCATAGAGAACTCAAAGAGCAAAGAAGGAGAAAGAAATTTGCTCGTGAAGAGAGAGAAAATGATGAAACTTAACAAAATTCATCCATTCTAAGCTTCAACATGAAACTTTAACACTAATTGAAAGATTATTAGAAGGAAAACACAAAATCTAACCCAAAACCATTCTTGAAATGATCCAATTATTCGCTGAATCAATAGTTTTCATTCCACAATTTCAAAAATAGAACTTTAGAGTTCAAGCAGTGATTTCTACCTATTGTCTCTTATAGATATTACGTGGCCTGCAAGCCAATCATACTTTCATCTTTCATTTATATTCATTGAAATGAAATTTTATTTATTGTCATTATTGTGTGATCTTTGTAATGAATTCAATGAACATATGCAATGATCAAGTGAATTATGATGAGATCGTAATACAATGATTACTGGGCTTTAAACATATGTTCTAAATATTCCTATTTATGGGATATTTGAGAAGTATATCGAATTATCTAGAAAGAATAACACTATTTGATTCGACTGATATGATGAGTATGGATGATCCTGTGGCCATCGATGTTGAGACACCAAGGATAGATAGTGAGTGCTCTTTAGGGAAAGAATTTACTAAATTGATCTGTATGAATTCCTGAATGGTATTATGCCAAACTATCAATCAAGTTGATTCACATCAAGATTGTGTACGTGATCCTTTGAGCTTAGATACCAAAGACATCTTGTGGGTGGATGATCGTATTTCAACTATGACTTATGAATCTATATCCATAAGATCTCCAAAATATCATAGAGTGGATATAATATGAAGTCCTTGAAGGTGATTAAGTGGTCAAGATGAGATCGTCTACCCTCGATATAAGAGGAGATCGAATCAAGGAATAAGATGCGTTTAAATCCTTGGCCATGGTAGTGAAAATATCATAGAAGTTCTCGATGATTTCCTACTTGCGTCAGTACTAAATTGAGTGACCGATTTGGATTTGATAGTTAACCATACCCTAAGTCACTCATAAGTCTTGTGCAGATAAAGGGTTATATGTACATGGTAATCAATGATGGTAATGTTCCACGAAGGAGTTCTAATATACTCCATATCTCCTAGAGCACTTGGTGTAGCTTGGCACCCACCAGGTTAGTGACTCAACCTATCGATTATGTTAAATTGATACTTAGTTAATTAATCTATATGTTAATATAGTTAATTGATAAGGAAGATCGATAAGTGTTATTGGGTCGATAGAGTCATTAACTAGCAAGATATATAGACTTAGAGGGTCATAAATATAAGGTGAATGGGCATCGGTGGATATAGACATAAATATGTGTTTTTTGTGAAAAGTTCACATTCCCAAAGTCTATAACTAGGGGGATAACAACTATAATAAGGGTGCCCAAGCGAGCCTAGTGGAAAACTCTCACCTCTCTTCTCTTCATCTTGTGGTGACAAGTGTTCTAGATGAGATCCAATCGTCAAGCGATCAAGTAGATATCGCTAGAGGTCTAACGCTTGAACAACTTAAAGAACTCCTTCAAATGATCTATGTAATTATAAATTTTATTCTACATTAGATGATAGGATCATCTAGAATATATGATTAGATCATCTATTCTTGGTGATTCAACTTTGTTGAATATTTTGATTCAGTATCTTCCGCTGCAATCAATGTTTTGGTCGAAACTTTGGAGAGCTTGTTGAGCCTCAACTCCTAACACTCTCAATAAAACATGGACGTGGAAATGAGTCTAGAACATGTTTGAAGCAAGAGATTCAAGGATTGAGCTCACTAAAAGGTTAAATTGATAAAAAAATCTAAGAAGAGAGAGAATTTATAATATTTAAAATTGGGTGAGACAATTGGATATTCTCCTTTGATGAGATTGACGGTCACGATAGAATATGAGGAGGCAAATCATTATGGTTAAGTTGTGATTGTTAGATCTTCACAGAAGAACTAGAATTGCACCACATATTCAAATGAAGAAGAATCGCACTTTATCGCGTTCGTTAGATCTTCATCAAACACTTCAAATTGCGTCACGTGTCTAGGTGAGTCCATCGGGCCTAATAAATCTTGACACTTTTAACTCTTGTAATGAACAACCAAGATTTTTTTATTTGTAACTCGAATCATTGCCTAGTGAGATGCTGCCATGTACCCCCCTTATTTAAGAGAAAATAAAGGACCTATATTAAATTCTTTGATTCGCTCCGATCCAATGCTTGTAAGCGTACCATGTCTCCTACATAAAAAGAAAATAGTCCGACATTGAAAATATTAAAGAAATTAGCCAAGTACAAATAAATTAAGGATCCATGTAATTAATATCTACTTGTTATGGGCACTTAACACTAATAACACCCCTAAAGCGCACCAATATATATTCAATAAAAATTCAAAATTAATTTAGAAAAATTCCCAAAAAATCCCTAAAAATTAGAAGCTTTATATATTTCAAAATAAAACTCATTTGTAATATATTTTTTTATCACACATTAAATAGTCTATTATTATTTAAAATTTATTTTAAGAAATGACAAGAGAATAAATTTTGAACTCCAAAATACACTCAAGTTGCTTAGAAAATAAAAAGTAAATAATTGTAGAGTGTATATGAAAATATTTTTCTCGTTTTATTTGTATTTAAAAAGAGACACCGACTATTTAGACCCCTTAGCTACCTCCTCCTCCCAAGATTCGACTTTCACCATGCCACCCTTTACACCCTTGTCTCCTCTTTTCCGCTACTCTTGACTCCATCATCTCCATCTTCTACCCATACTCTTTTGCCCTAAAACTTTCATCGACTCTATTTGATGGATATTATGTGGCTTATAAGTCAATCATACTTCTAATCATCTCATTTATATTCATTGAAATAGAATTTATTCATTTGCATTCTTGTGTGATGTTTGTAATAAAGTCTATGAGCATATCCAATGACTAAGTTAATTATAATGAGATCATAATATATTGATCTCTAGTCTTCAAACATAAGTTCTAACATGTCTATTCATGGAATATTCAAGAAGGACATAAAATTATCCCAAAAAAATATCACTATCTTATTCGACTCTTTGATTAGTATGGCTAATTTTGCGTACGATTAGTACGCAGATACCAAGGATACATATTAGATGCTCTTTTGAGAAAAAGTTCACATTGAATTGATACATATGAATCCATGAGTGATATTATACCTTACTATCAATCAAGTTGAGTTAGATCAAGATTATCTATATAATCCTTTGACTTGAGACACCAAAGACATATTGTGGATGAATGATCGTGTTTTGATTATATCTTATGAATCCCTGGTCATGGGATATTTAAAACATCATATATTGGATACTGAATGAAGTCATTCAAGATGATTATGGGGTTAAGATTAGATCTTTTGTCTTTGGTATTTGAGGGGATAGACTCAAAATATGAGATGCAATGAAATCCTTGGCCACGGTAGTCGAAATATCAAAGAATTTTTAAATGAGTTCATCTACGGATAAGTAATAACTTGAGTGAGTGAATAAGGTTTGACAATTGACCATATCCTAAGTATTATACATACATGAGTCTCGTGCAGATGAGAGATTATATATACAGGATAACCGATGAGGGCAAGGTAGTGATGTAACCGATAGTTTTTATACATTCCATATCTCCTAGAGTATGTAGTGTAACTTGGCACTCGACAAGCTAAGAACTTGATTGGGTTAAATTGATCATTAATTAATTAATTTATACATTGGTGTAGATAATTAATAAAGGTTAACTAGTAAGATGTTATTAGGTCTATAGAGTTATTAACTAGTGAGATATATGGACTTAGATGGTCATTTACATAAGGTTTATAGATATTGATAGATATAAACATAATTATAAATTTTTTATAAAAAATTCACATATTAAATATCCAAAATAGGGTGAGAATGAGCGCAACGCGAGGTGCCCATATAATCTTTGTGGAAATTCTTTCATCTCTTCTCTTTCTCTCTTTGTGAAGAATATTGATAACATTTAATCTAGACTTGAGATTATACGATTATTAAAATTTTTTAAAATATAATTCATATTATTCTTATGCATATTATCATACTTTGAGTGCATATTCATCATTTTATCTAATTTACATCAAAAATCTCGAAATGCACTATTTAAGGGTTAATCGTGCCTAAATCAAAAGTTAAAATTTTAAATAAATTATCCTAATTTTATTTGAGACTTTATTTGAGTTTTAATAACACAATAATAAGGTTTTGGTGTCTCTGCCGATGTCGTTCAGGTCTCCATCTTCAACCACAGGTTTATGGAAATTGCAGAGCAAATGGGCATGTGGTTGTCCAGTACAAAGAACCTCGATTTCAATAGACATCAAATAAAGGTTGGATTTTTCGTGTGCCATATTCGGGCCTAATGGTGGGATTCTGGCAAATGGGCCCCATGTGCCAGTCCACCATGGATCCATTGCCTGTGCTGTCAAAGGGCAGCTACTGTCCTAGGGTGCTGATCTATCTGCCAGTGATGTCGTTCTCACCAACCACCCTGCTGCAGGTGAAAGCCAATCGCCCGACATCACTGTCACCACTCCAGTGTTTCCCCCTGGAGAAATCATCTTCTTGATGCCAGCAGAGGTCATCATGCAGATATTGGCAGGGTGACACCTGGCAGCATGCCGCCACTCTCCAAGTTGCTTGGTGAAGAAGGTGCTACAGTAAAATCCTTCGACCTCATTGACCAGGGAGTCTTCATGGAGGATTACCTTGTCAAGATTCTGCAAGGGACACGTGGATTAGGTGACAATCTCTCTGACCTGAAAGCACAGGTGGCAGCTTACCAGAGAGGCAACATCCTCATCAATTAGCTCGTCCAAGAGCATACTCTTGACTCTGTCCAAGTAATCTATTCTCTCCATGCTCTCCTCCCTGTTGACATTCCTCTCAACCAAGGATACCTCACCCCAGTCAAACTCAACATTCCAGAGAGTAACTTCCTGTCTCCTTCCGATGGAGCTGCCATTGTTGGTAGCAACGTGTAGATTCTCAAAGAAACACTGATGTCACCTTGATGGCATTCAGAGCAAGTGCAAAGTCTCAAGGCTGCATGAACAATTTGACTTTTAGCGATGGTGGATTCGGCTACTAGGAGACAATTGGAGTCACAGCAGGAGTGGGCCCCATGTGGCACAAGACTGCTGGAGTTCAGCGCCACATGACAAATACAAGAATAACTGATCAGGTTATATTGGAGCAAAGATATCCTATGATACTGCATAGGTTCGGTTTAAGAGAGAGAAGTGGCGGGGATGGGGTGTTCAGAGGAGAGGGAATAATGAGAGAGATGGAGTTTTTAAGCGAATTATGGTTTGCGTGTAGTCTGAGCAATGGTGGTACTGATGGACAGGGTTTCACGATCATGATCAATCGAGATCGATCGTCAAAAGATCGACGCCTCGATCGATCAAAGGGGTCCGTGCACCGATCGATCGTCACCTGATCGCCGATCAGTAAGAGAGAGAGAGAGAGAAGCCGTCATTTCGTAAATGAGTGGCGAATTTAATTTAATTTCGATCGAATGAGTGGTCCAATGGCGAATTTAATTTATGCGAATTAAAGCTCGATCATGGCAATTTCATCGATTGATCATCAATCGATCACAAAATGAAGTTTTCACCGGTCGCCGATCGATCGATCGATGAGCGACGATCAGATCAGCGACTCGATCATGATCGCGCAACCCTGCTGATGGAGCATGTGGCATCAACCTTGTTGGTGGATCCTGGCAATGTTATAAGGATTCTCACTCCTGGGGAACTCCGCTGTTACGCTGGTCTTTTGGTAAAGTAGATACTGTGTCTAGTCACTGAGGATCAATTAAAAAAATCAATTTTGTTGCCAGGGTTCAACTTTTCCTTCCTAGTGAAGTGGGACCCAGCATGATGCATTTAATGGCTGGCATTAAAATATAAACGTTGGGGAAGGGAAGATGGAGAGAGCGAGAGAGAGAGAGAGAGAGAGAGAGATGTAAAAAGAAGAGAAACAGACAACAGGAAGGAAGAGAGAGGGAGGGACTGAGATTATATAAAAATGTGTACGCATCAAGGATGAGAAGAGAGAGCTGGATGGGACGAGATAGAGAGAAGTAGAGAGAGATAGAGAGAGGCATCTCTCCCTAATAATATATTTTTCGAAAATATCCCATTTTGAAAAAACAGTTTTAGGTCTTAGCATAACTGTGCATTCAGACCGACTAAAGACAGATAAATATAAAATAGAAACAAAAAGAAAATTCCATCTAAGTTTGCTAATTTGGACAAGTGAAAAAAGATCCATTAATCCCGAGCATCAACAACCTCAAAATTATTCTCTCGACTCAAAGGATTGAAGCTCAAGGCAGAATGAGAACAAGAGGGAAATACAGAAGCAAGCACAGAGAGAAAGAGAGAATCTGCCAGATGAAGATGCAAAAGAAAGTGAGCTGGTGAGAGTGTAAAGAGAGTGACTGGATAGAGAGAAATGAGGAGAGAGATAATGCATGGGAAGAGATAAAGAAGCAGACAGATGGGAGTGAGAAAGAAGAGAGAAGTGCCCCTAAGGGAAGAAGGCAGACTGAGAGAGACAGAGAGATCTAGAATGAATCAAGAGATCTAGAGAGAGGAGAGAAGCCGAATTTGATACAAGGCAGCACTCTCCAAACACTCACCGACAGACAAAAGAATGAAGATCATGATCCAAAAGACCACACAGCTAGGTGTGAAGCCCTGCTTTATCCGATAAACCGGTGAATACCACTCTCCGACTTCCATTGCTCATCGGTGAATCTGAAAGAAAAGGGTCCCATGATGATGATAAAGAAAATTAAGAAAATCATATTTCAATTGCTCATCAAGAATATTAAAGAGCTGAAGATCATTCAGAATTCACAATGGTCAAGTGACCTGGTTTTCTCATCGGCGGTCGAGGAGCTATATCCTTGCTCTCTAGATTGCTTGGGAAAGTGATCTTTCCTGGCTCGCTCATGGTGATTGCTCTCACTGGACAAATCTGTGAAATGGGGACCGCTTCTTGGATGTCAAGCCAGTGATTCTCGCTGCCAATTTTAGGAACTAATTTGCCCTCAATTTTTGCAGAGTTCAAAGTCTGATGGTTTTTCTTGTTCCTCTCCATCTTTGCAGCCATTAAAGATTTCTCCAGCATCTCCTTTGCCTTCCTCTTTGCCAAGACTGCATCCTTCGCTTTCCTCTCTGCCTCAATCCTAGCGACAGCAATTGCCTTCTGCATCGACGATGATGCCAATGTTGCCGCTGTGAGGAGTATCTTCGCTGATTCAACATCAAAGACTTTCCTGCCCTGCTGTTCCCCATCTTCCCGCACAATTCCTTCCAGTTCATCTTCATCAGACCCCCTAATCTTCTTTCTAGGCAAGTCAGAAACAGATGAAGCATCCAACTCACTCAATTCATCCACTTCGGAGATCAAATCAAGAGGAAAGTAAGAGTGACCATTAGCATTGGCACAAATGGGGCACACAAAACTGGAAGTATCTTCATCATCAGAGAGACAAGCAATATGGCAAACAGATGGGCAACTAACACAATGAACCAAGGAAGATCTTCCACAAGAGGAATCAATGATGTCAAAGCATTTAGGGCAAAAGGCTCCAGGATGATTACGGAGAACGCAAGAAGTACAAAGGCGGCAGAGATTGCTCCGATACCTCACGTGATGAACGGGCCAGGGATTCTTAGAAACGCATCCTTCTCCGCTGCAGTTATAGCTAAGGTATGGCGTCTGATCTCGCTTAGCCATGACCTTCTCTACATCGGCCGCAAGATACTTCCGCTGAATATATTTTTCCGAGTATAAACCCTAGGAAAAGTAGAGAACCGAGCGCTTCGATCTCTTTGTAAGTGATTTAAGCAGATAATTGATTCTTCGTAAGGGTATCTGCGAAGCCCTAGGCAAAAGTCCAGAAAGGAAAAGAAGAGAACCGAGTGATTTGATCTGTTTCATACATATTTCAGCCGATATTTGTGTCTTTGAAAGGAAGAACTGTTAATCTTTTGATATCCCCGAACACCAAGACATTCAATATTTCCGCGAAATACTAGGAAAAAGTCCAGAACAGAAAAGGAGAAACCCGAGTGATTCGATCTCTTTGTCACTGATTTCCGGGGAATCCAAGGGAAAAGTTCAGAACGGAAAAGTAGGGAGCCGAGTGCCTACGGAAGGAAGGGCTGTTCTTATTTCGATCACCGCGGAAACCAAGAAATCCAGAATTTCTGCAAAACCCTAGAAATAAAATACCAGAGCAGAAAACAAGAGAACCGAGAGCTTTGATCTCTTGATCCCTTATTCCAGCTGATAATTCTGTATTCGGGAGGAAGAACTCTGAATATCTCGATCTCCTCGGAAACCTAGAAATTCAGTGTTTCTGGAAAACACTAGAACTGAAAAACCAGAGCAGAAAAGTCAAATAAACGAATTGGAGAAGTGGAAGGAGTGGAGAATTCTTGCCTCTTGGAAGAGATTCCTTCCCGTCCTCGTCTCGAAACCCTAATTCTTCTCTTTCATATCAGGTCGTCTTCTTCCTCCGTAAAAACCCTAATTTGGATTTCGTCGCCCTAGACCCCATAACCCAAACCCGAATCCGAGTTGACTTGAACTGGTTGAACAGCAAGAAGTAGCCAGTTTATTTGGAAAATAAATTAATTGAATTCCCTGATATTTATGAACTGTAATTGAAATTTAACATTTTATATTGTTAAATAAATTAATTATCTCTTTGAAAATTAATCTAGACTATTTGTAAAACTGGAGATTTCTTGCTTTTGAAATAAGATATTTGCACCTCCACTAAAGTGTCTGGATTTCCCAGTGGGGATGAAAAATAATTAACCTAATTCTTTAGAAAAATATTTTTTTAATTTTAATTTTTTTGAAATTTTTTTCTATAAATATTTATGTATTGAGATAAGGGACAAAAAGTAATTACTTGATTAATATACCTAATTTTTTCAAAAATTAATCAAAACTCTATGTTAAATTGGGACCTAAGGTGAAGAACTTGAAACCCCAACTTCTTGCTTCTAGAAGAAGATATTTGTGCTTCTTCCACTTGTAAAAACCTAATTCTTCATCTTCCTTTCGGTTATCATCTTCCTTTGTCCATTTCTAATTAGATTTCTTCCCCCTAGACATGATAACCCATTCCCAAATATGAATGGTTTGATGCTAGAATTTGCCAAATGGACAAATGAGGGTCCGAGAAAGTGGTCTTTTGTTTGCAAAGGAAATTAATTTTTCTACATCTATTTAATTCAATTCCTCCATATTTTTGTCATTAATTAAGCTGAATTACTATATTTAGTTTTTTCTAAAATTAATTATCGCTTGATATTAAATGAGGCTAAATTCAACACACCCGAAGAGGAAATCTTTTGCCTCGCGAAGAACCATCCTTATCATATGGTGCAATAACAGACTTTGCTATTTTGTCAAGATGTTAGATGTCCTTGTGTATCATACAAAATGTGTATTTAGAGACAAGTAATCTCCAAAGTTTTATTTTTTTATTTAGATTTTATTCAATTCCTCTATATTTGTGCCATTAATGAAGTTGAATATTATATTTGACTTTTTCTAAAATCGATTGTCACCTTATATCAATTGAGGCTGAATCCAAAGAACCAAAATAAGTGGAAATTTCTTGCCTGATGGAGAGTCATCCTCACCATATGAGCAAGAGTAAATGTCTTTGTGTCTCCTAAAGAATATGTGTTTATAGACAAGTAATCACTATTGTATGATATTATAATTTGCTTATCATATCACATATCCTTGAACTTTATGCTAGACATACACATTTATTGTAATGAATATAAGATTTTTGATAAAGAAAATGAGGCATGCATACACATTTATTATTCGCAAGACCACCATGATTTATTATTTTTTATGTTACCTTAATTAGATTCCATTGAGGCTGACATCCAAAATTAGAGATTTAGTAGCTGCTAATGGAGATTTGACCTGATGAAATCATGCAACTATTTAATGCACACAATCACATATTGACAATGATTCCTAACTCAGTTAAATCCATGATCAATTAAGCATAACTGTGAGCAAGGGTCATTTCCATGGAGAATTACTTAAGACATGACAATCTTTGACACTAAAAAAAATTTGATAAAATTGAACGATGAAAATGGTTTAGATTTTGGAAAAAATGAAAAGAAAGGTAAATTCAAAATTATTCAATGAAAAAATCTACACAAATCAGAATTAAATCAACAAATAAATTAAAAGAGAAATCCACATATTGGGGGCAACGAAATAATGAAAGTGAAGAGATGTCCTTAGTCTAATATTCTAAAAATCTAACCCTAAATTCTTAGAAACTAGTCAACATAGTTCCCTACTAACCATAAACCATCAAGAACTTGATCTAATTACTTATTAGATCAAAGCGTTGTCTTTTTGAAATCTCCAAGTGGAAGTTTGCATTCATTCAACAAACTCTCTTTAATTTCTTGTCATAATTTGGATTTCTTGGCCCAGTTGAGACAAAAATCAAGTAAATAATGCAAATGAATTAAGAAATCATGGACATGTATTTCCATAATCTTTTTGCAAATCGATCAATAAAAAATTTCTAAAATGTTTTCGCCTCAAAGAGAGAGAAAGCTTAAGATAGAACATAAAACCTTTGAATATGTCCTAGTTATCTGATCATTTTAAGGGATAATCAATGCACCAGATCTTATAATGGCACCCCATTAGTTTGAAGAAGAAAATTTCACCTTTAATCTGAGTTTTTGGATCAATATTGGAGGGCTTAATGGAGCTTGATCATTGCATGAGGAGAGAGAGAGACATGAATCGCATTTTCCACTAATCTCAGTATTCTCAAATTTTTAGTCGCACATTGCACCATGTGTTGAAATCATGGGAGCTGTGCCCTATGTCTTCCTCTTGGAAAATTGTGAGCAGCCATGACAACCCCGTTCCCAAGCCCAAGTGAAGTGAAGATCAACGACAATAGTTCAGTCTAGCCATCTAGTGCCCAATAATCTGCAACGTCACCCATGTATATAATAAAAAAATAAGGTAAGATTAAAATTTATATTATCTACTTTTAATGAGGCAATATGTAGGCACCCATTATGCATCGCATGGTGGATATTGTATGGCCTATTAACCAAACTACACTTCCCTATCTCATTTATATTCATTGAAATGAAACTTATTCATTGTCATTCTTGTGAGATATTTGCATTGAAGTTTATAGGCATATACAATGACTAAGTGAATTATGATGAGATCACCATACAATTACTTAGTCTTTAAACGTGTACCCTAAACATTCCTATTTGTGAGATATTCGAGAAGGACATCAAATTATCTAGAAAGAATAGTAGAATCTGATCAGACTCATATTATGAGTATGAAAGATCTTATATTCATTGCTATAAAGATACCAAGGATAGATGGTGGGTGCTTGATAAGTCCAAAAGAAATGAGTAAATTACATCATTCTTCATGTATTTGGACTTATGCAATAAAATTAATAAATTTCCCTTAAATCTCCAATCCATACCAAGATAAGGCTCAACAAGGGGTCAAATCCAAGGGAGGCAATGGCAAAAATTTCCATTTTTCTGATTTATGGCAATAATTTTTCTAAATATATGATATTCACATAAATGAAAAAAATCATCAAGAGTCACTAACTCCAAAAGTAGATTAATACATACAAAACTATGAAATGATTAATTCAAAATTATTTCATCATTTACATATTAGAATAAAGGCTCTCTTTCATTCCATCACCTTAGTTGGTAAGACTACTAAGAATAGCCAAAAGAATTGGTCAAGGAAAGCCAATTTCTCCAACATGCAACTTAAAAAAAAATCTTTTGACTTAGATGACTTGACAACTCAATCTTATTTAAATTGTTTTTTATCATTATTAGTCTTATATCTTTTTTTGCTTTTCATTTATTTAATTTATTTGAAAATTTTATTGCTGAAATGGACAGAAAATCATGATTGTGGGAGATCTTCGTCTTTTTTAAGTCAAGAAAGATTAAATTCCATAAAACTCATTCTTGGGATCACAAACTCATTCTTGGGATGCTCTTGGATCAATCACTCCTTCAAGAGTTCTTACATCTTACCTGCACTTTCATCCAACATGAGGAATGAATAGGAAAGAGAAGAAACTTACTAAAAATGATGTTCTATACACAACGAACAATCGGTTAGTGCTCTTTTTCCTTTGGCTAGCTAACACTGGAGGTATCCAAATAAATATTAAAAAAACTAATTTTTCTTACTCAAAATTTAAATTAGCCACCATGAGGACAAAATGCATTAAATGATGGTCTTGCCCAAAAAATTTCAACTCTAAAATTTTTCGAGATCATGAGATATCATGATTTCAATTTGGAGCTTTTCTAGCTATTAATTTTTTTCTTAAAAATTTTTAGATTGATCACTAACGGTATGATTAATCTTGATCAATATCTATAGCCTTTGGATTGTGCCACATATCATCCTCTCATTTGCCATGAGGAGAAAAAGAGCAAAACACATCGCAACTATTGGATCTTCTTCAAGTGCAGAAGTTCCACAATTGTGCCATGTGTCACTCATCTATTTGTCATGGTAAAGAGGATAAATAGGGACCAATGTGAGAAATTCACCAACTGGTCCATAGGCTGATACTTCAAATGAATCCACGTATCACTTTCTAAACAAGGGAATCATGTGGAATTGGTCCACCAAATCAAACAGTATACGTTCTGCCAAGTGTTCCGATGTTGACATACAAGAGATGTAACCTAAAGCCTAATAACATTGAAATATTTCTCATGATGAAGTCATGGCTGCATCTAAATAGACAATGTGTATGTGCAACATATTGTTGGATGAGATCTTCCCTTAAAGGTACGCACTTCACTTAAAAATTTAAATCTTTGTAATCTAATTTCAAGACTAATCTATTTCTTCTTCATAGATCATGCATAGAACATTAACAAATCAAATATGTGGGTAGCTTGTGGGGGCAGAGGAGCTGGCTAATTTAATTGGACTTTAAAACAATGATTTGAGTGAAATTATTTGGCGTTCTCCTTTTAACCTCCCATAGATCTCTTTGTTAGCATATTAAGATGATGTTCGATATGATTTTTAGGGGTAATTTTTTCATTTTATTTAATTTAGGTTGATCAATGATTAAGGGTGATCAATGATCGTTGATTACATCAATGATATTCCATCAATAAATAGTAAGATGACTGACTGGATTGATGGACATTGATAATTATGACAATAAGATCATCGTAATGACTAATGACCATTGATTTGATCATGATCACCACTAGTTATTTGATTGAATGCATTGACCAGCAAATTTTAGAACACAATAAAATGGCCAGATAGAATTTTCATTCCTTGAAAGTTTCCCTTTTTAGAGGATGATGCGATGTATTAAAATTTAATGAATCAAAAAAGGAGAAAATAAAATCTTGAACATGACCCATATCAAACACTTTTGAGCCATTGTAAATCACTGGTTGTTGAAAGTTTGATAAAATAAAGTAAAATGGTGAGTACCTTCATGTTTAGGATACCAACTTGTCAAACCAATATCTTAACGATTTTCAAATGAATCCACTATTAGGTCTAATCTCTATTAAGTTGACATAGTTATGTATTATTGTGGATTAGCTATCATTCAATCCCATTAAGTGATTCAATTACGTTTAATATGAGGATTATGACATTCATTTATGTGTGTGGAGGTTAATTATGTGTAGAGGCAATAAATCAATCATTAGTCATTAATGAGCTGACTAATAACTAATTAGAGGCTTAAGCTTTCCTCATCTTTATAAATATGAGGCCATAGTCCACTTGGATAACCTGATGCTCATAACCCTCTAGAGAGAATCCCATTTCATCTAGAGATCAGGAGGTTACATCAGGGATATTCAAGAAGACTATTCTCCACTTCAGTAATCTACTTTGGATGAAGATTAATCCAGAGAATCTAGGTACGCATTTAATTGTGTTTTATAAATTTGATTATTCTGATGAATCATGATGCATACTCAAAGTTTCCATCATCCACCTCATAGGACTCTATTGATTATGAAGACCTTTGGTTTTTATCTCTTTGATTTTGTGGTGTGAAAATTTTCTATTAAATATTTCAAAATAATCAATACCTTGCGTTTGTATTTGACATAAAATTGGCAGCTTGAGTTTTATTGATTTGTACAGTTATTTTTCTACCTTGATTGGCTCTTGGTGCCTTGATGTTTCTATAATTAATGTTGTGATCTAAGGCTTGATAAGATCTAGAATTTTTTGTCAAAACATTGAATGCAACAAAAGACATTGAATTTGAATATTCTAATCATCAAAGCACAAAGGACCAATGATCATGTCATGCAGCATAAATTAAAATTCATACTTCTAAGGTTTATTGAAGGAGTACTTGAAGTTTTTCAAGTGTTTGGCCTCTAATAGTATCCACACAATTCTTAGATGACCGGATATCTTCTTCAATGCTCTTTAGGAAGAGAGAGAGGAGGGAGGGGAGAGTTTCCAACAAGGTTTGCATGGGCACTCTAAGGTGGGTCATTCTTCGCTTATTTATAGACATTGGGTATGTAAACTATTTTAAAAAAAAACCTGAAAATCATGTCTATATCCACCTACATTCACCTATATTATGTGTATGACCCTTTAGGTCCATATATCTTGCAAGTTAATAACTCCATAAACCTAATAGCACTTATTGGTCAACCTTGTTAAATAATATATATCAATATATAGGTTAATTGATGAAGGATTAATTTAACTTAAATGATAAGTTGAGTTGCTAGCTCATTGGGTGCTAAGCTACACCACATGCTTAAAGAGATATGGACTATACATAAAGTCTCTTGTGGCACCTTATGTTGAGGCGATAGTTTTGATATATACACATGTCTTGAATTGCCACTGGGTTGATTACTTTTAATCACTAACCTTCATTTACTGTTTATCGTTAAATGCATTTTACATACTTAATCGATACAAAGTTTTACTATTTTATATGTTTCATTAATACTTGGATTATGAGGCTAATAAGTGTACATATTTCAGGCTATGAGGCTGAGGGCATTATTGTAGTTTTGCTAAAATTAACCTAAATAAGAAGACTAGGGTTTTCGTTTTTTGGTCCCCTTCCCCCAACAGAAAAGCAAAAGAGTAAAAAGCAAGCTCCAACGAAAGCATTCAAAAAACCCTCTCCGACGAAAGCGAAATCTGAGCTTCAGTTCATCCTCACAGTGGGAGACGAAACTCAGTGTGGTCAGATTTCTGACGCTGCTCCATAGAAGCGGTTTTCGGGATTCACTCAACTAGTAAACGGCTTCATTTTCAGTTTCCCGGTTTTTGGTTTTTCCATTTAGAAAATTTTTCCTCAACTATACTTCGCCTAGTTCGTATCTATTAAATCATCGTTTTCCTTGCATAAATTTGGTCCCGATTAGTCAGTGGGTTTTCTGGATTTCAGTATTATTTCCGTGAGGCTAGTTATTGAACTCGAATTTCTTAACCATTAAGTTCATTAATTTTAGTTCAGTGTTACATTTGGATCTCATTACCTTAGGTTCGTAGAAATCCTCTCTGTACTTCTATTTCAGATCTCTCAGGTTTCAAACAACTATTACATTAATTAATCCGAATTATATCTAATCTCTATTTGTTGTTTGTGCTTGGTTCTTGTTAAGTTTAGTATACGGTTTAGTTAACCTTTACTGCTGATTTACTAATCATTGTTTTGTAGGTCAGTTCCATTCCGATCAATCACTGCTACTCCTTGAATCTCAGTCTCATATTCGAATCGCTAAATCTTAACCCTTTAAATTGAGGTTTTCCTTCTAGTTAGTTTTCTTTTCGCATCCTGTTCTTTCTTTTCATTGACCCTACAGACATCTGAATTTCATTCGTGTGGTATCATAGTTATTATTATCATTGAGTTGTTATTCTCATAGACATCCAATCGATATCTTAAATCAGATTGTTCTTCAGTAAACAGTAAGTTATTAATTTGATTCTCGTTCATCTCATTCATTCACCTCACATACCAATCCAATTAATGCGCACTTAGATAGAATTCTACTTCTTGTACTAAATTTTACATTGTGGACTGACATTGTTAACAGGCTGAGCTGGAAATAGAACTTGAATATTTACAAATTGGTGAGTTGATTAAATTAAATTTGGAATATATAATATACTTGAATACAATCATAGTGTCTCATTTGCAGAATCAGCACACTACCAAAGGGTAATCTTATTGTAACTCCCATTCTTAGTATTAACTATCTTGTTGATCATTAGATTGTTCCATACAACTTAACATTACAGTTGCAGGTATCGTTGAACTAAACTCTGTCAGTAAGTATACTATCCTCATCCTTATTATTATTATCAGTATTATAAATTGCATAGCATTTATTGAGGTTTCCTCGGTGATATTAATATTTGCATACCACTTTTGTGATTTTAATTCTGTGAATTTGTTAACCATATATCTCTGTGATTTAAGTCCTGGAATAGTATTAATTGGATTCATTTATTAATCTATTTTCTGTTGTCTGATACATAGTGTCAGTGCAGATTAGTTCAACTATATTCAGTGAGTCAAGTTTGAGTAATAGAGGACTGAAAGTCTATCTGAGCAGAAAAGTCAACCTAAGTCAACAGAAGTCAAGAAGGTCAACTCTAGGTCAAAAGTCAACCTAAGTCAACAGAAGTCAAGAAGGTCAACTTTAGGTCAAAAGTCAACCTAAGTCAACAGAAGTTAAGAAGGTCAACTCTAGGTCAAAAGTCAACCTAAGTCAACAGAAGTCAAGAAGGTCAACTCTAGGTCAAAAGTCAACCTAAGTCAACAGAAGTCAAGAAAGTCAACTCTAGGTCAAAAGTCAACCTTAGTCAACAGAATCAGTCTAAGTCAACTGTTGTCTAAAAAGGTCAACTCTATCAGAAAAAAATCAACTTTAGCAGAAAGTCAACTCTAGGTCAAAAGTCAACCCAGAGTCAACATAAGTCAGAAGTATCACTTATTTAGCTAGCAGCAGTTACAGCCACACATATCCAAAGGACGGGAGTATCTCATTTGTTGAGACGAGGAGAGGTCTAGACCTCGAGAGCAGGAAGACCGAGTGAAGCCTGAAGACGAGGTGTCATTTTACCGGTGGTTGGCGGCATTTGCAGGAGGAGGCACGACAGGGCGTGAAGGGACAAGCGATCGCGTGGAGATCGGCCTGAGGGAGTCAGGACGTCCAAGAGCCGAGGAGATCGAGGCCTAGTGGGTAGTGTCGTAGGGACAGGTAAAGGTGAGTGTTAGGTTTGCCGTAGGGGGCAAATCTAAAACCTTGTATCCGAACATTGTCCTTCACCCTTTGAGTGGTGAGAGGATTAGGTTTTATTTGGTGAGGAGGAGGCTCCGAGTCTATAGTACTCGGGACTGGATTAAGGGACAGTAGGTCCCCCAACCCGAGATAATAATATCCAGTGCAATTGAGAGGACAAGAAGTGAGTGACTAAGTCAACGAATCTAAATAGAGGAAGAAAAGTTAGATAACTTTAAATAAATTACACATAACCTAATTCAACCCCCCTTCTTAGGTTAAGTAACCACCCTAAAGGGACTTTCACCTTATTGGCATTAGTTATCATATACGTATAATCCTTCATCCATGGATGACTCATGAATGACTTGGGATATAGTGAACTGTCAAATCCAAATCAATCACTTTAGCATTAATGCTTGAAGGAAATCATCAAGAACATCTTCTTTGATATTTCCACTATCTTAGCCAAGGATTTTTCTACACATCATTCATGAAGTTAACGTCTTCCTATATCAAGGGTGGATGATCCCATCTTGACCACTCAATTACCTCTAAAAACTTTATGTCATGTACAATCTATGATATTTTGGAGATCCCCTAGTAAGGGATTCTTAATTTATATTCAAACATGATTATCCATCCATATAATGATTTTGATATCTCAAGGCTAAGGAACACATGCACAACTATGAGATGAATTAATCTGATTGTCAATTAGGTGTAATACCTTTCATCGATTCATATGGATCAATTTAACGAAATCCTTACCCAAAGAGCACCCACTATCTATTCTTGGTGTATCCATCCCAATATCTACGAGATCACCAAACTCATCATATGAATCAAATAAGACATTTTTATTCTTTTTTAGGCTTTCGTTATGCTTCTTAAATATCCCTCAAATAGAAATATAGAAAACATACATTTAAAGACAAATGAGTGATTGACGAAAATAAATTCGTGCGGTTGTTGAAAACACATAAATTTGTATCAAAATAATTACCAAAGTCACCAATTATAAGGTTTAATCACGAATTGACTAGTATATTGGAGAATAAGGGTCAAATCCATAGAGAATTAGGCTATTTTTCAAGATTTATTTAAAATTTGATCAAATCATATGATAAAAAAAATTACAAATTTTGGAAAGAAAACTTCAAGATGAATCCATGAATAAAAAATCACTCAATTTGGATCAATATTCAAGGAGAAATAGAGCAAAATCAATATAGAAAATTCATTTGCAAAGAGAGAGAAATAAAAAAAAATTTATAAAATTAAACTATTCTATGCAGTAAAAATAAAATCTAATTCTACAGAAAGAAAGATTAGGAAGAAAACACGTAATCTAAGCCAAAATTGCACTCAAAATGATACAATTTATTGCCGGATCAAGGCTTTTCATTCCGCATTTTGAGAAACAGAAATTTATAGTTCGAGCAGTGAATTATTCCTACTCTCTCAATGAAATCTTGATTTCAAACACTCCTTGGACGCGGAAATGAGTCTAGAAGAAGAAGAAATCAAGAGATTCAAGGATTGAGACGTCAAAATGATTAAATTAATCGAAACATCTAAGAATATTTTACAACGTCAAAGAGATGAAAAATGGGTGTAGCCATTCGATCTGCCTCTTCATCTTCAATCAACGATCCATATGAAAAGCTTGAAATCAAATTGATGCCGTTAAGCCATGTCCATCGGATTTAAAATGGAGTGTCCATATTTCACCACGTCATTGTGTGTATATGAATCGTAGTGAAACACTTACCGCTTGATCTTCTGTGGGTGCCCACAATGCTCTCATGCATCGCTCAAAGGAGTTCACTAGTCGCTTTGAATTTGGACCGTTATGACTCCCTTTACGGATGGCTAGGAGTCACTCTGTTTTGGATCACGAATCGTCGCCCACTTAGAGCATGCCGCATACCCCTCCGAGTAAGTGAAAATCGACGATTGCGATTAAATCCGCGGATGAAACATCTTGCATCTTGCCACATCACTTGTAAAGAAATAAAAACATAAAGAGTTTCACATTAGAAAAATGAAGATGATGCGATGAGTATATAAGGGCAAAAACCCTTAGCGGTTAGCTTATGCCCTAAATAGGGCGCTTACCACTAATTGTTCAAGCTAATGACACCACACGTGCGACACGTGGTGTGCGCACACATTGCCTCTTGTTGACATGTAAGCGTGCTCACCACATCATTTCTCACGTTAGCATATAAAAATAATAATTTTTTATGTTTTTCAATTTAAATAAATTCAAAATAAATCCAAAAAATTTTAGAAAAATTTTGAAAAATTATAAAAAATTTCCTTCAAATTAGAAAATGCATAAATTTCAAAATATAACTCCTTTTTAATCTAAGTTTTTTTATTTTAATCAGAAATTAAATGATCTATCATTCTGATAAAACTCTATTTTAATAAATAACAAGATAATAAATGTTTATCTAAAAATACACTCATGTTCTTTGAAAGATAAAACTCTAAAAACTAAATGACCACATATAAAATATTTTCTCTCTTTATTTTTGTATTTAAAACTCAATTATAATCTCAAATTTAAAGTGGGAATAATGTAATCTGAAAATATAAATTTTAATCATGCATAATTATTCCTAAAAATAGTATAATTTGATATTATAACTTTAAATTGCATAGAATCATAGATATGCATTCAAAGTAAGATAACATGCATAAGAATAGAATGTTTTGTCTTATAAGTATTAATAATCATATATTTTTATTAATAATTTTATAATTATAAGTATAAGTTAAATGTTATCACTGATGTTTTATGATGATCTCAATGATAATCAATGATGATCTCAACATAATTCACTTAGTCATTTGGTTTGCTCATAGAATTCATTACAAACATCACAAAAGAATAACTAAAAATTAAATTTAAATTTCAATGAATACAAACAAGACATGGAAATTTAATTTGGCTAATAGGCCACATAATATCCATCAATTATCACCAATTTTTTATTTGAGATATTTTTAACTAGTTACAAATGGGGAATTTCTCTTAGGATATTGCCTTCATTTTGTCAAGACACGTGGGCTCCATATAATTTAAGGTTTGATAAAAAAACTTGAAGAGTTAAATGATCTAATTGGAAGATTTTTTATGTCATAAAATGAGTTGTATCAAGGATCAAAACTTCTAATAGGTTCATACATTAAATCTATTTTTCAATTTTATTTCTAATTGCCCAAAAGTCATTCCTTATACTAAATTTTTGAATATTTGTATCCAGCTGAAAGCAATAGATATTATATGTCCTATCAAGAAAATCACACTTTAATGTCTCATTTATATTCATTGAAAACAAAATTTATTTAATTTTTATTCTTGTGTGATATTTACAATAAAATCCATGGGCATGTGAAAATGATTAAGTGAATTATGATGATCACTAGTTTTTACACATATATTTTAAAAATTACTATTTGAGGGATAGTCGAAAAAGACATTGAAATCTCCAAAGAAAATATCATTGCATGATCCAACTAATATGATGAGTACGACTGATCTTATGGTTATCAATATGGAGACACCAAGGTTGGATAGTGGGTGCTCTTTGGAGAAAGAGTACACTTAATTGATATATATGAATCCTTGAATTATATTATATCTAACTAGTGTCTACCCGATCTGAAACAGATCGGGAGAGAGAGAGCGGGAGATTGATATTCCGTAAGGGAAGGCAAAAAGAATAGCAAGAATCACACTACTAACTCTCTCTCTCGCGGGAGGAAGAAGAAAAAACAGTTTTCTTCTCCCTCCCTCTCTCTCTCCCTCTCTCTCTCCTTCCGTCCCTCCCTCTCTCTGTGTATTTGTCTCTCCCCATCCCTCCCACCCTCTCTCTCTCCCCCCGGTCCCTTCTTCGTCCCTCTCTCTCTCTCTCTCCCCTCCCGCTCGCCACACTCTCTCTCTCTCTCTCATGGGGCAGAAGAAGAAAAAACAATTTTCTTCTCCCTCCCTCTCCCTCTCCCTCCCTCTCTCTATGTATTTGTCTCTCCCCCTCCCTCTCTCCCCCGATTCCTTCTTAGTCCATCTCTCTCTCTCCCTCCCGCCCTCCCTCCCGCCACTCTCTCTCTCTCTCGCGAGGCGGAAGAAGAAAAAAAAATTCTTCTCCCTCTCTCTCCCTCTCCCTCCCTCTCCCTCTCCCTCTCTCTCTCTCTCCCTCCCTCCCTCCCTCCTACTCTCTCTCCCGCTCTCTCTCCCTCTCTCTCTCCTGCCCTTCCTCCCCCCTCTCTCCTGCTCTCGCTCCCTCCCTCTCTCCCGCCTTTCCTCTCTCTCTCTCTCTCTCTCTCTCTCTCTCTCTCTCTCTCTCTCTCTCTCTCTCTCTCTCTCTCTCTCTCTCCCGCTCTCCTTCCCTCTCTCCCTCCCTTCCTCTCTATCTCTCTCCAGCTCTCCCTCCTTCTCTCTCTTCCGCCCTCGCTCTCTCTCTCCCGCCATCCCTCACTCCCTCTCTCTCTCTCTCTCTGGCTCCCCCCTCTCTCTCTCTTTCCTGCCCTCCCGGTCTCCCTCCCTCCCTCTCTCTCTCTCTCCCCCGCCCTCCCTCCCTACCTCTCTCTCCGCTCTCTCTCTCTCTCTCTCTCTCTCTCTCTCTCTCTCTCTCTCTCTCTCCCTCCCTCTCTCTCCCGCTCTCCCTCCCTCGCTCTCTCTCTCTCTCTCTCCCGCCATCCCTCCCTCCCTCTCTCTATATTTGTGGTTCTTCTCCCAACATCTCTCTCGCACTTTATCTCCACATGTGACAGTTCGCATCGGGAGAGATAAATAAGAGCCATAAATTGAAGAATAAAAAAAGAAGAAGCAACCACAACGCCTTTCAAGAACAACAGTCATATATTTGTCAGCTAAAGAACATAAGGATTCTTCTATGAAATTTGCAATTATATTCAGCTAACCTCCCAAATTCTTGAGCTACAATTCTCAACTCTACAGCGTAGCAAATAATGAGAATCAGCTGTTATTCCTGCTCTTGACGCGTTTGTGAATAGATAAAGAAATCCACGATGATGTTCAAAAATGCAATGCGTTTGTGGTTCGGATTCCCATATCAAACTCATGACGGATAATGGGTCCAATGCATCAATCAAGAATACCTGCAAGTAAGAGAATGTATTTTTTCCCAAAAAAAGAATTAATAAAATAAAATATGATCAACTGTTTACCTTTGATGATGTTTCAGAAAAGATGTTCACAGTGATAAATCGGAAATCCTTGGTGTCCCTGATGTTTATAAAAACATTGTCACCAGATTCTTCCAACACCAAAAGATCTTCCTTTTTTGATCCAATCATGAAGCAGAAAAGCCTTCAAAATAGGAGCCAGCAAGATCATAGATCTCCTCCTTAGCGAGAAAGTTTTCGATCAATTTGGGGTTTCTCCAAAGTCAATCCGGAACCCAAATCCTTCACAGCCATTGTGAAGGAATCTTTCTCTTTATCATAAAGTGTAAAAGCAAGATACCCGTGATCCGGCGAAACTTCAGAGAGCTCCTCATAAGTATACCCTCAAAGAGAAACCACACGAACATTTTAAAAAAATACCTCCAAACCGCTCTGCTTCCAGATTATAATCCACCAATTTCTGTTCGATCCTTCTCCCGGCGTTTAAATCCAAACTGGCGGAAGGATTGCTAAGGATAAAAACTCCTCATTTAAGCTGGCAGATCACCGACAAAGAACAGGAAACTGTTTTCCTTCCTCAACGCGCCGGTAATAGATCCAACGACCCAATTTTAACGGCAAAGTACAAAGATCGCTGGCCATTCGAGCTGCCATCTCGCTCTGAAGCTTGAGCTGGAGACGATCGGCTCCAAGCAACGCCATCAGTGTACTTCTCCTCTTGCTCTATGTAGACATCCATGTGGCGCATCGCAACCCGGTTCAAGAGGTCTGCCATCTAGCTGTAGGAGTCTTGAGGGAGGGAGAGAGGGAGGGAGGAAGTGAAAGTCTCGACTCTCCGCTCTCGAGTTTCCTTTTCTACCGTTCCCAACTCCTAATACAATTACTAATAAAACCTATATTTATATTCTAAACATAGGTTTACTATAATTAGAAGGGGAAAAAATTGACATAGTAATTTATACGGAGGGGTAAAGTTAGAAGAAAAAAGATCTTCGCCGGACACCAAACCCTAACCCTAAACCCTAAAAAAAATGAAAAATGAAAAAATGAATAACGAAAAACAAAAAAATGAAAAAACGAAAAAACGAAAAAACGAAAAAACGAAAAAACGAAAAACGAAAGAGAGAAACAAAAATCGGAATGAGGAAAAACGAAAATAGAACGAAAACAGAAATGAAAACAAAACAAAAAAGGAAAAACAAAAAACGAAAAAGGAAAAAATGAATAACGAAAAACGAAAAAACAAAAAACGAAAAACGAAAGAGAGAAACGAAAAACGAAAATGAAAACGAAAATCGGAAAACGAAAAAGAGAAAACAGAAATCGAAAACGATAAACAAAACGAAATCGATAATTGGAAATTTATGTTTATAAAACAGAAATGAAAACAAAACGAAAAAGGAAAAACAAAAAACGAAAAACGAAAAAATGAATAACGAAAAACGAAAAAACGAAAAATAAAAAACGAAAAACGAAAGAGAGAAACGAAAAACGAAAATGAAAACAAAAATCGGAATGAGGAAAAACGAAAATCGGAACGAAACGATAATCGGAAAACGAAAAAGAGAAAACAGAAATCGAAAACGAAGAATCAGAAACTCCGAAAATGAAAATCAGAAACAGAAATAGGAAACTCCAGAAAAACGAAAATGAAAACTCCGCAAATGAAAACAAAACGAAAAACGAAAAATAAAACCAAAAACCAAAAACGAAAAACCAAAAACGAAAAACGATAAAGGAAAAAGGAGAAACGAAAGAAGAAAATGAGAAAACAGAAATCGGAAAATGAAAAATCGGAATGAGGAAAAACTAAAATGAAAAACGGAACAAAACGAAATGAAAAACGGGAGAGAGAGAAACGTTGAAAAACGAAAAGGAAAAACGAAATCGAAACCAAGAACGTACCTTCTTCTTCAGTTCTCCGAATTCTTCAATTCTCCCAGTTCTTCAACGGAAATGCAGGCTGAGAACGGAAATGCAGGCTGAGAGTCGGGGAGAGGGAAAAAAGAGAGTGGGGGAGAGAGAGAAAAGAGAGTCGGGGAAAGAGACGGAGGGGTATATAATTAGAGTAATGTATGAGCATATAACTTATATAACTATAGTAATGTATGTATATACAGAGGGGTAAAGTGAGAAGAAAAAAGAGAGTGGGGGAAAGAGACGGAGGGGTATATAATTAGAGTAATGTATGAGCATATAACTATAGTAATGTATGTATATACAGAGGGGTAAAGTGGGAAGAAAAAAGAGCTTCGCCGGACACCTATTCTGTTATGTATATAGATTGACAATCACGTTGATTTATGTCACAACTGTGCATGTTCTCTTGTGAATTGCGGCACTAAAGATGGATAATTATCTTTAATTACAAATCACAAATTCTTGGCCACAAGATTTCTAAAAAGTCATATATTGGATAGGACATGGAGTCCTCTAAGATGATTGATTTTTTATGATAGGGTCGTCTACTCTCGATATAAGAGGATATTAACTTAAGGAATGAAATTCAATGAACTTCTTCATGCATCAATACCAACTTGAGTGATTGATTAGGATTCAATAGTTGACCATATCCTAATTCATTTATGAGTCTCACATGGATGAAGTATTATAAGTACAAGGTAACTGATGATATAAAGGTTCCACAAAAGAGTTCTTACACTCTCTTTAGCTTCTATAGCACCAATGGCAGCTTAGAACCTAAGAGAGTAGCAACTCAAACTATCGATTAGGTTAAATCAATCCTTGATTAATTAATCAATATGGTGATATAGTTAAGTTAACCAGGTATATCAAGAAGTGTTACTGAGTTAATGACGTTATTAGCTAGATAGATATATGGGCCTAGAGGTTCAAACACATAATGGATGTTAGAGGATATTGACATGATTTTGGGGGGGGAGAAAAGTCTATAATAAGGGGAGAAAAACCACACCTAAGTGTGTCCATGTGAGCCTTGTAGGAAAATCTCCCATTTCTTCTTATTCTCTCTTACTGAAGACTTACTAGAAGAGTTCCAATCATCTAGAACCTGTTGGGTTTTGATGTCAATCAACTTTCAAATTTTTTTTCAAAACATCGAATGCAGCGGAAAAGATTGAATTAGATATTCAAAACACCAAGCCACCAAGAATAGATGATCCTATCATCTAGTATGAATGAGATAATGTACTTACAGGGTTTCCTTAGAGTTCATGAAGATATTTAAGTGTCTTGCCTCTTGCGGTATCCACACAATCTTTAGATGATATCTAATACAAAGCTCTTCAACAAGAGAGAAAGCGAAGAAATGAGAGAATTCCCACAAGGCTTACATGCACACCTTGAGTTGTGGTCATTCTTCCCCTATTTATAGACATTTTATATGAGGCTTTTTTCATAAAAACCCTCATAATTATGACCCTCAATGACCCTATGTGTGTGACCCTCTAGGTCCATATATCTCACTAGTTAATAACTCTACAGACTAAATAACACTTATTTGTCAATTTTAATTAACTATCCACATCTACATATAAATTAATTAATCAAGGATCGATTTAACCCAATCGATAAGTTGAGTTGCCAACCCGTTGGGTGCCAAGCTATACCACGTACTCTAGGAGATATGAAGTATGTAAGAACTCACTTATGAAACCTTTTCGTCATCGATTACCATGTATGTATAATCCTTCATCCGCACAAGACTCATGAACGACTTAGGGTATGGTTAATAGTCAAATCCTAATCGGTCACTCAAGTTAGTACTCGATATCTCGTAGAAATCATCAAGAACTCTTTCTCCAATATTTTCACTACCTTGGCCAAGGATTTCATTGCATCTCATTCCTTGAGTCCATCTCCTCAAAATACCGAGGGTGGATGATTCCATCTTGATCACACAATCATCTTTGTGGACTTCATGTGGTATCTAAAACATTATGACAGTTTTAGATATCCCGTGGCTAGGGATTTGTAAGTCATAATCAAAAACACGATCATCTATCCACAAGATGTCTTTGGTGTCTCACGTCAAAGGACCACATACACAACCATGACATGAATCAACCTGATTAACAGTAGGTATAATATCATTAGCGATTCATATGGATCAATTCAATGAACTCTTTCTCCAAAGAGCTCCCACTATCTATCATTAGTGTCTCGCACTACCGATGGCTATAGGATCGGTCATACTCATCATATGAGTTGGATTAGATAGTGTTATTATTTTCCGGATAATTCAATGTCCTTCTCAAATATTGCATGAATAGGAATGTTTAGAACATATTTCTAAAGACTAGTGATCACTATATTATGATCTCATCATAATTCCCGTAGTAATTGCACATGCTCATGGACTTCATTGCAAACATCACACAAAAAGGACAATGAATAAATTTCATTTTAATGAACATAAACAAGATACATGAAAGTGTGATTGGCTTATAGGTGACAAAACGAATTGGTGCGGTCGTTGAATACACAAAATTCATGTCAAAATTATATCCAAACTCACTAATTTTAAGATTAAATCACAAAATGAATAGTATAGTGGTGAAAGAGGGTCGAATCCACAGAGAAATAAGGGAATTTTGAGATATCTTTTAAAATTCGATCAAATCAGGCAATGAATTGAGGTGAGAAATTAGATTTGTAAAGATAACTCAAAGACAAATCCACACAATAAAAAATCACTCGATTTGGATCAAGATTCGTGGAGAAATCAAAGAGCAAATTTGATAGAAATTTCTCAACGCGAAGAAAGAAAAATCCAAAATTAAAAAAAAAAAAACTAAATCTACGATCCTAAATTACATATTAATGATACCAAATGAAAGATTAGGGGGAAAGTACATAATCTAACCCGAGATAGCGATCAAAATGATTCAATTAATCGCCGAATTCAAGGCTTTTCATTTCGCGATTTTGAAGACGATCATTGGTGTTCAAGAGGTGAATTCTCCCTATTCTATCGATGAAATTTCGCTTCCAACCACTCCATCGATGCATAAATGAGTTTAAAAGCGATTGGAAGCGGGAGGTTCAAGGATGGTGGTGTCTAAACAATTTGATTACTCGAAAACATCCAAGAATGCATTACAACGTCGAAGAACATCTCAATTTATAACAAATTTGGGTGTAACGATCAGATGGGGCGTTTAATCTTTGATCATGGCTCTGATGAAATGTAGAGATGCGAATCGTTACGTTTAAGTCGTGGCCGTTGGATCAGAGATGGGCCGTCGAGATTTCATCACATTACGCGCTTTAGAAGTAACGCTTGAAACGCCATCCGCTAGATCTTGATCTGACGCTTCAGATGTGTTTATCTCGGTTTTAATCTAAGACGTTATAACTCCTTCGATCAACGGTTGAGACTAACTCATTTTAAAAATGATTCATCAATGAATAATTTTGCGTCACATACCGGATGATCAACAATCGCGATTAATATCACAATCGGACACTCCAGATTTTGTCATGTCACCTGCGCGATTATAAAATTGATTTTAAATTAAATAAATTGATTTTTAATTCAGAAAATTTCAGAAAAAAATCTAAAAAAGTCCCTAAAATTTATAAAATTCATAACTTTCAAAATGAAACTGCAAATTAATCCAAATTAATCATTGGATCAGAAATTAAATTATCTATCATTCTAAAAAGTCAAATTATTTAAATACCAGAGAATAAATTTTTATTTCAAAAATACACTCATTTCTCTTAAAAATGAAAACTTAGAAAAATAAATGAGTATTTAAAAATTATTTTCTCTCATTATTTATCATTAAAACACAATTATAATCTCAAGTATAGATGGGAATAATCTACTTTAAAAACTTATTCTTAAAAATGCATAATTATCCCTAAAATAGTGCATTTTGATATTATAACTTAAATTTGCATGAAATGATAGATATGCACTCAAAGTATGAAAACCAAAATAAAAATAGAATGTTTTATGCCTTAATTTACATTAATAATCATGTAATTGCATGTTAAGATTGCATGTTATCACTAGGCCACATATTATCCATCAAAATCATGTCTATAACACCAAAATTTGAACACTTGAATAACTTTAAGGAACTCTTTCCATGTGCCCTATCAGTATGGATTTTGATTTATACTAGATTCTAGGATCACTGATTCTTGATGCCTCATCATTTTGAATAATTGATTCAGTGTCTTTCCTTGCATTCAATATTTTAATCAAAATTACAGTTCATTTTGATCATAATGCTGCCTTTCCCGAGTTGATCATCCATTTTGATCTAGAGTTGATTTCAAAATTTTGGTTTGGAGCTTCAAAGCCTCCATGGTGTTCCTTTCCCCAAAAAAATGGGAGAATCGATTACGATAATAATGATGAGATGGATGAGAGGACGATCTATTTTTCCTACACTGCTAAAAATATTCTTTATTTTGGCTAATTTCCCTTTCATCCATTTGTGAAGTAAAGGGTGGATCATGTACAAGTAAATGTATTGGCATATTGGAACCTAGAAAAGGTGGAAATAATGTTCACAAGAGCAAGAAAGTATCCCAAGTTTATTTTAAGTATATTGATAAATGTGGTAGGGCAAATGATGGAGATATATTTATTCTTGACATGATTTTCCATTAGCCAATGCAAAGGATAAAATGTCTTTGTTCTTGTTGGTTTTATTTTTTTTTATATTTATTCGATGACATTGGTCAAGGAGCTCTGATATCATATAAAGAAATCAAGATAGAAAAGAAATGCTATGATTTGGAGAGCAGAGAAGAGAATAAAGAAGAAGAATGCAACCAAAGGGAATGAAAATTGTATTATTTGAATGTTAAAGAGCACTAGAATACTTCTAGTGAGAATTTGTTGGTCTATTTAAAAACTGTAGAATTAGTATTGTTGCATGATTTTAGTTTTGATTTTTAACATCATCTTGAGGGTATTGATTTGATTAAATATCAGCAGTCAATTTGACATGGTTTTTAGGGCATCTATGATTGGCAAAAACTTTTATATAAAGAGTTAATTTATTGAGTTTTTTCACTGATTCCTGAAGTGTCCTATTTGTTTGTTTAGTTGAGCCGCTATTGGCTCTGTTTGTCTGAAGAAATTTAAGGATCTATTCAAGGTAGTTAGTTGGCCAGTCCAGCATTGTTTCAAGATTTCTAAGTTCTCTATCCACACATCACCTTGGAGCAGTTAAGAGAATAGTAAGTGTTGATAGATGTAAAAAAAATAAAGTATGAACCATGAATCCTTCTTCTACCTTATGTGTGCCTCTATCTTGAATGAGAAAAAAGAAGGGAGTGTGATTAGATATCCATTTTTGGTAAAGTGAGGAAGAAGTTGAGATTTAGGGTCGACTGGAAAAGAAACTTTCGCTTTGTGTTTCAATTACCAAGAATCCTGTTTTTCATGGGAGAACAAAACATATAGAGATCAAGCAATATTTTATCAGAGAACAAGTTAATGGTCGAGCAACTCATATGCAACCTTGCTTAACTCATGATCAAGTAGTTGATGGCTTCACCAAAGCTTTGAGGAGTTCCGAGAATGGTGGAGTGAAGAAGTTGACATTATGGAGGATATGTTAGTAATGCTGACTGCCTGTAGGCGGTGCTGAGAGTCAGAGAACTGTTGGTGTAAATTTTAACATGAATTGGATCCTCCATTACTGATAACCCAAACCCTAATCCGAGTCGACATAACCCACTGAATTTCCCTCGTGGATAAACGGGGATAAGAAAAAAGAAGCTATTTATTTTGAAAAAGAAATTAATGAAATTTCGTGATATTTATGCTGTGAATTATAATTTGAGGAAAAGCTTTCAAGTTACTTGAATGAGGTATTTGAATTTCTCCACAAATATTCGAGACCGTAAACGAAACGGGACTAATCTGCGATTTGAAATTGGCGGAGAAATTATATAATTGAACAAAATTAAATAGGGAAACTTTGCACGAAAAATAGATTTTCTCGCGTACTATTGAACTCGCGTCAAATACGCAGGACTATTTGAAACGATTTTACTGGAAGAACGTTCAACGAGTAACGAGAAAAAATGCCTAAAAGACGGACATAGAACAGAGTTGTCGCGAGAATCGGAGAAAGGACCAGAAAATTTGAATTCTTAACGACATTTCAAATTTGAACCAAAAGACGAGATGAAGCAAGAGTCGATGCCGTTGATTGAGCTCGAGAAATTTCCGTGATAAACGAACGATCGATCATCCTCTCCAGAATAATCTCTCCTGACCCGTCTCGTCGCCATTTCAAAAAATCAGCTGCTAAAATACTCCAGTTGAACGACCCAGAGAATTCTAAACTCTATAAATATGCATGCATAGAGGTACTGAGAGAGAGAGAGAGGAAGAGAGAGAGGGAGAGAGATCATGAGAGGAAGGGAGAGAGACCTGGGCAGCATTTTCCTTGTGCTGCTGTTTCTCTCTCTTCCCGGCGGCGCTGTTCCTGCTTCGACGAGAGAGTTCAACGTGTTGGATTTTGGTGCTGTCGCCGATGGCAAAACGGACAGCTCCAAGGTGTGATGGTCAACGCTAGTTTAGATCGTTCCTTTCACGGATGAATAAATCTATCTCTTCATCAATCTCTGCATTTATCTCTCTATCCATTTCTCCATATATCTGTAAATCGATCAATCTTCCTCTCCCTATAAATCTATCTTTCTCTATCCATATAACTATATCAATCTCTATCTATCTGCATCTATTATCTATCGGTATCTACATATCCATAACTAGCCGTATAGTATCCATCTATATGCTATCTTTAATAGATCATCTATTTAGTCATCCATCTACCAGTCTATCCGTCTACGGTATCCGTCAATGTCTACTCATCTATGTAGCTATTTATTCATCCCTTCATGTACACGTGTATCGTGTAGCTTGCAACGACCTATTACCCATCGATCATCTGTCTATCCATCTACGTTCGTCAACCTATTCCACCCCTCTCCCCCACCCCTCTCCCCCCCCCCCTCTCAAACCAAACAATCCATCTATCTTACCCCGATTCTCAATTCATTCATTGATTCATTTATCCATCCATCCATCTATTTTTTCTTGCTGATCCATGTAACGAAGATTGACTCTTCTATCCATTTATTTTACCTAACATCTCTACCCAGCTATCCATCCATCCAGCTATCTCATCTTATCTCTTTCTATCTACCCTTTGTGTCGTCTAATCTATCTTGCTATCCATCCTTCTATTCATTTGAAGGCATTCACAGATGCATGGACGGCGACATGCAGACATCAAGGAACGGTATCCAAGATGATGGTTCCATCAGGGAACTTCTTTCTCAACCCTATAAGCCTCTCAGGTCAATGCAATTCAGCAGTAGAAGTGCAGGTAGAAGGGACAGTGGAGGCGCCGCGTGATCTCTCCGCCTTCTCCGGCGATAAGAGTGAGTGGATAGGTTTCAAGTACATTGATCAGCTGCTTCTTGGCGGCGGAGGGACTCTCGATGGTAGCGGCGCCGCCGCCTGGGATTGCGTACGGAATAATAATTGTATCCACCAGAGACCCACAGTAAGAATTTTCGCTTAGTTAGAAACATAATTTTTGTTTTTCTGATTTCTTGAGGATAAAATTCTGATTTTCTTCAATGAACGGGAATTTTTCGAGCAGATTTCCTTGAGAGCATTTTATTTATACAATTGTTGATCTCTTCAATTTTTTTAGTCAAGGAGAAAGAAACAGATTTTTCTTCATTGTTTTATAGTTACTGGGAAATAAAACTCTATTTTTTAGAGTCGGAATTTTTACTGGCGTGAATTTTTTTTCAAAGATTTCCTCAGTTGAAATTAGGTCAACAACTTTATTTCTAAGTAAATGGATGCTAATTTTTTTCACTGTTTTTAAGTTCTTGAAAATGAAATTCTGGTTATTTTAGAGTGACGATTTTCTGGAGTGGATCACGTGTATTTTCTTTATTTTAATGAATACAAAAGGATTATCTCTTTATTTAGTCAATCAATGGGTAAGAATGTTTCTGTTTTTTGTTTTTTGTTTTTTATATTCTTGAAAATTGAAATTATGAATTTTTGGAATAGATGGGCAGTACGTTCTTCATTAATTTTAGAAACTACAAAATTATAGTTTCTTTATTTCTATAATTTGGTAAGATTTTTTGTAATTTTATAGCTACTAAATGGATGAACAGAAAAGGTTTTAATCAAAAAATGATCTCTTTGTCATTTATTATTAGCTGTGAGAAACTTCAACTGCTTATGAGAGATCATACTTTTTCTTAAGGACCCTAGATTATTATTTTTTATGATTCGAGGAAATTTCTGTCAATTTATCTACTTATTTCTCTTCCTTTATACTTATCTATCCTTCTTTGCGCCCATTTATCTATTTATCTATCTATACATCTGTTTATCCATCTACCCATATCTGTCTATCTATGTATCTACTAGTTTTAAAAGTTGACTTTTTGTCCACGACAGCTGCTGAGCTTCAAATTTGTCAACAACTCAACGGTGGAAAAGATTAAACTAGTCAACGCCAAAATGTTCCACATCCACGTGTTCTCCTGCAAGAACCTGACCCTTCAACTGCTAGAAATATCTTCTCCCCGAGACAGCCCCAACACAGACGGAATCCACATCGGAGAATCCCAAAAAGTCAACGTCCTCAACAGCCTCATCCGTACGGGAGACGACTGCGTTTCTGTTGGCGGGGGAAACGTTGACATTACTATCTCAGGAATCAACTGTGGACCCGGGCATGGCATAAGTATCGGAAGTCTTGGCGGCGCCGCCGGAGACAATGATGTGACAGGAGTGTCAGTGAGCAACTGTAATCTAACGGGGACAAGCAATGGAGTGAGAATAAAGACATGGGAAAAGCCCTATAATCTATCCGTGTCTAGGGTTGTCTTTGAAGGAATCCAAATGGACCGTGTCTCAAATCCCATTCTCATTGATCAGCACTACTGCCCGCAACACAACTGCGTCCAAAAGGTTTCATCATCATCACCATCATCATCATCACCATTATCATCAATAGCAATATCATCTTGGTTTTATCCTGCTTTAGTAACATTTTTCTTCGTCATCATCTTTTATTGTTGTCTATCCTACTATTATCTTTTATCACTCTACTTCTTCGATAAATTGTCATCGTCATAATCTCCATCACTATTTTAATATTCCGTTTTAATAGCCTTTTTCTTCCTTAGTTTTCTTCTTCAATCTCCTTCTTCTAGGTAATCTTGCTATTATGATTTATTAATCAACATTCTATAATGAACATCATCACCATCCTCATTTTACTGTTCTGCTTTATATAGTTCTTCTTCATCTTCTTTAATTTTCTACTGCAATCTTCTTCCTCCTAGTATGATGTTACTGCTATCATCTATTGCTCTCATCCTTCTACAATAGTAATCCTCAAGATGATCTTATTTGAAAGCATTCTTTATCATCATCCTCTTCTCCTTTTAAATTTTCTTTAGCAGACTTCTTCTCTCTTCTATTAAGCATATTATTATTTTTTAAACTTCTTATGCTATCATCATCATTAACAGCGTTATCCTCATCATGTTTATATCCTTCTTGAATAGTCTTCATATTTATTTGGATTGTGTAGAGTGCATCTCTGGTTAAGATAAGCAACGTGAAGTTCCAGAATATCAAAGGGATCTCATCCTCAAAGGTTGCCGTTCAGCTTTCATGCAGCAAAGCTGAGCCCTGTGAGGATATCCAACTTATAGACATCGACCTTACCTATATAAACAAGGATGGGAAAGCTGTCTCCTCTTGCTCCAACGTTCATGGAACTACTTCAGGCTCCATTGTCCCTTCATCTTGTTTTTGATATCACTCCCCCTCTTTCTCTCCGAGCTATCTAAAACCCTTAACCTCCATTTTCCTAGCCCTCTTAAGTCCTTTCCTGACCCTTTCTCTCTCTATCCTCTCTTTCGATCACATAGAGCTTATTTTCAGATCGGTATAATGATGAGGAGATGATTTAGAGGAGACAAAGTATTTTTGGCTAATTTATTATCATCCTTAAGACTTATCTGATGCAAATTTGGTTCTTTTAGTTTTATGTTTCTTGATCTCATGTTGTTTTATCATAGATCATAAGAATAATACTCATTTTGTATCATGCACATTGGATTATGATTTTCATATAGATTTAATTCTTCCGGTCATGATGAATATCAAATGGATGGCCATGGTCAACTTGCCATTTATATCAAAAGAAAAGATGTGCTTTAAAAGTTTTTATTATCTCAAAAATAGAATTACTTTGTGGAGGCCACATATCTTCTTGAAACTCATTACACTAGAATATTATGTAAATTTAACAATGGTTTAAGTCAACCACATTCGGTGGATGATAGAGACATCACACTTCCCCCAAAAATCTTTACAAGGTTAGTGGATTCTAGATACTGGACCCAATTTAATATATTAAAAATTAGTTTAATCAATAAATTAAATAAAAAATATCTATTTCTCTTTATGAAATCATTAAGAACTCTAGATTTGATATTTAATATATTGAAGGTAATATTTCCTACTTATTATCCTCACAAAAAAGAGGTTTCAAGATATTAAGATTTCACTTTACGAAATTCAAAAAAATTTAAAAATCAATATTCAAGGGCTTTGCGATAGGCTGGTTAGTAGGTTTCATCAACAAGGTTCTATCAATGATTAATCATTTTACACATGGGCACTTATTCATAGCATTGTTGGGCAGTTCTATGTGATATTTAGAGGAGAACCTAGGGGAAGTTGATCCCTTGTGATGAGGAGAATATCCCCTTTTGAATCTATATATTACTTTTTTGGCTTTTCTTCATGTGACGATTTTATCATAAATTGCATATAGGACTTCCCTTAGAACTTGTAAAATGATTAGTGTTAATTCCTGGATGAAAACTATTGGTCCATTTTAGAATCAAAGATTCCATCCTGATTACTATTTTTTAGTTTATTTGAATGCAGAGTTTAATTCATTTCACCATTAAGGTGAATTGATTAGGCATGGATGAGAAGAAGAGAACAAGTCAAAGTCAAAATTAATCCATGTCTGACTTATTTTTATTATATATTAAAAAACAAATAGTTGTGTTGTAGTTCAAGATATTATGTCAACACTCATCATATTTTTTATGATGAGGTTTACCTATCACTTTTCGTATCTTTAGTTTTTAAGTAAAAAGGGAGATGATAGTCAAAGGCTTTCTATAGAGTTCAATTCTAAACACTAAATGAAAAACATGTGGTTTTATAAACATTTTAAAAAATTCAAAATATTTGAAAAAAATGGAAAATTTAGTGGACAAAGTATTTATCATTGTGTCAATGCTGAATTGCAGACCTCATTGAAGGAGTTCCATGCATGGGGAGGTTGCCAAGGGCCCCAGCGACTTGCTCATCTCCTACAAAGTGAAGCGATGAAAAAAATAGACAAGACTATAAGAATTATAGACTAATGATATAACGGGAAATGAGGAATGTCATTTTTCTTATGTTTGGCAAATTCAACAACTCATTCAATGTTTAAGTCTTTGAGTATGACATCGTACCACCTCTTATTGTCAACCAAGGCCAAGAGCCTCAATATGACAAGAGCTTCAATGCTCCTCAATATCAGGAATGCCTTATTATAGGTGATAATGGTGTTTCTAGTCAAGAACAACCAATCTGCAAGAGCACTTGTGGGACATAGGGACAAAACTCTTTGGACTTTCAACAACCTTAGGAAAATATTTTGTGCTTGTATGGGACCACTAGCTTACTATAGTGTCTCCCCCTGCGATCTTGAAGACCTTGTTGAGATATTCGATGACCTCTAATGTTGCAGTCAAGGTGCACTAGATGCACTCATTCTCGTCACTCTTCTCAATTAGCAATATTGCTTGTCCTTCTCTTGCTAAGGTTTCTCTCAACTTCCAATATGTTGTGGTTTTTATCCTTTGGAAAAAAATTTCAAATGAATTCAATGGCAGTCTCCTTTGTCCTACTGTTTAGCATGGAGCACTTGTGAAAGGGATCCACTAGGGTTGTCACAAGAATTGTCTTATTGGCCAACAAGACCTCTACGTAGTGTTTAAGCTTCATCATCATTACAATGCATGCCTCTTCTATTGACAATCAGTCTTCCACTAGCAAGCACCATCCATTAACAAGCACTTGACATCAATGAAGAGATGATGATCCCTTGTCCATGCAATGACTACATTGATATGTTATTGAAGTTTTGCGAGAATGTGGAGGATGTTGCATACGGTGGACCTTGTCAATATGCTTAAAAATACGATCATTGAATATACAAAATTATACTCAATTCTTCAACTTTGGTTTTAAAATTTTGAAGAGTGGCAAGCCAAGGTTGAATCCACAAGGAGGAAGGTTAAAATATTGAAATCAAGAAATGTTTTTTTGGTTTTTTTTACTTAAGAAAGCATAGATGATCGATGAAAGGAAGAAGATGTATGCGGGAAATGAAATGAATCGATTAAACACTTATAAGGTCCTTTCAAAGATTGAAAACCCTTGATCAATGGTAGAAAAATGATTTTAGGTTTTGGAAATAAAAAAATGTTGATAAAACATAGAGAAAATGGAAAATGATTCTAATCTAAGGATTTGCGATAAAAACACACTATAATGATGCTCTCTAATCAAAACTCACTTTCCAGAGCCCAAACATTTTTCCCGGCTTGGCGTATTGTATCTAATACAAGGAATGTATAGAAAATAGAAGAAACACATGATAAATGATGTTCCATACACAATGATCAATCAATGCCTTATGTTATTTTAGATAGCCAATGTTAGAGGCACAAAATGAAACATTAAAAACCTAACTTGATTCAAATCATGAGATATCATGACTTTAATTTGGAGAATTTTTTGCCATTGATTCACTTTCTCTCTCGTCAAATCGGTCCATCCGCTCCTAGCCTTTTAGGTGCATTCTAGAAATTTCCGCTTGCACACGAGGGGGAGGGAGAGTGAGGGAGGAAGGAGAGAGAGGGGCGAAGGGAAGGATTTATTCTGTCCTCAAAAAACACACGTGTGTGCGAGAGCAAGGGCAAGAGGGAGAGACAGAGAATTCATGCACGACAGAAATTCATGGGGAGAGAAGGAAGATATCACGTCAGAAGTGCAACAGAATTTACCTTTGTAATTTCTCTTCAATCTTGGAGAGAAAGGAGAAAAAATTCCCCCTCCTCTCTTTATGCGCACATAGGAGAGACAGACGAGGGAACAGAAGGGGGAAGCCCCTCTCATCGCGAAATTATTTCCATCGTGCAAGAGAGGGAGATGAGATTTCATCCGCCCCCTTAAGCATGCACACGTGCACAAGGGAGAGGAGAGAAATCTCCTCCTCCTCTCCGTTATGTGCGCACACATGCGTGTGCAGGAGAGAAGGAAGAGAGAGGTGCCTCTCCATCACCCCTTTCCTCTATCGATGGCAAAGAAAATGGTGCGAGCAAGAAGACCCTCTCGCAAGTGTACGAGAGTGAGAGAGATATCTATATATATAGACAAACAAAGAGAGTGCCTCTCTCTCTTCTCTTTTCTTATATTTTATTTAATTTTCTCTTTAAAAAAACATTTCTCATTGATTTTAATTGATAGAAATTCCCATAAAATTAAAAAATATAAAACAATTCTTGATAAAATTCCTCATAGAAATAAATTCATTCAATAAAATTCATGACAAAAATTTCAATAAAGGCATTTTAATTGGGAAATAAATAGCAATTTTTTTAAAAATAAAATAATATTATATTCTTGATGAATCAATGTCATTAAATGCTCATAAAATGTTAATAATTTATGAAAGATCAAGAATATCCTTTTAAATTTAAGAATTATCAATTTAATCATTTTAAATCATGATAACATGCATTCATAATTATATTTTTAAAAATATAATTACATGAAATGTGTGATATTAATGCTTGAAATTGCATGTATCACTTGGTGCTAGCTGTGCTAGAAGGAGATGGGAAACTGATAACATGCATTTATAACTTGAATTCTTATCCTAATTAACTCATATTCATGCTTATTTTATGTGAATATGATGCATGTTATCATACTTTTTAGGAATTTTCTCCATTGGCATGTCATTTCACTAAAGTTGATATTTATGCATAAATTAGGGATAATTTCATGCTTAATAGATGATTAATATTTTGTTAAGTTTAAATTAATAGAAGTTAATCTCTTGTATTGAATGATTTTTGACTTTAGTAAATGTTTGGAAGGATAATTTCAAGATGAATTTATGATTTAGAATGTTTAGTGAGAAATGATTTAAGTAAATTCTAATTCATCTTGATTTCTTCTTTGAAAATATATTTTAAATGACATGATGTTAAAAAGGAAGAAATTTGTGATCCAATGCAGAAAATTTGAGTTAAAAAGGAGTTATACAAATGAATTTATGAATTTCTTAATTTTATAGTATTTTTTGGATTTTATTTTGATTTTTCAGGATTAAATCGTGCAATCGGTCGGTCGGGATTAAATCGCGCAATCGAACGGTCGGGATTAAATCATGCAATCGGACGGTCAAGATTAAATCGCGCAATCGGACGGTCGGGATTAAATCGCGCAATTGGACGGCTGAAATCACACGGAGTGGAATCCGCGTCATGGGCCACGATCCAACCGATTACGCGCGATCTGACGACTGAAATTACATGGAGTGAAATCCGCGTCACGAGCCACCAATTTTGCGCGATCCGATGGCTGAAATTACACGGAGTGAAATCCGCGTCACGAGCCACCAATTTCGCGCGATCCGACGGCTGAAATCACACGGAGTGAAATGCGCATCGTGGGCCACGATCGACCAATTTCGCACAAACTTATCTATAAATAGGCCTCATCTCCAATGTAAAATTCATCTTCTAATTAGCCTCCTTTTGGAGGTTGGCCATTGGGATCAAGGCTGCTAGGGATCAACTATCTAGGTATGTTTAATTATCGTTTGTTCTTCTTATGTTCTTGTGTGTTCGCCTGGTATCTAGGATTGTGCGGCGTGACGAACCGAGTGCATCTAGATACCCGACTTGCTACTTCGTATCCTCTTTTGTGATCGCTTGTTCCATGGCAAGAGTGTTTCGTGTCGAAAGGCCAAGGGAGCAAAGGTGGATCAGGTTTTATCTTCTTATCGTGTTTAGAATTAAACACCATCGGTTGAATCGATCTCGAGAAAGTTAGAGGGCCTTGTCACTAAGATCCCCGCTCAAGGCTAGGGCTAGGGTCTTAGCCCCGTGAGGACTGAGGATAGGGGGCAAGGTTGATACTATGCGAGTTCTAGTTGCTTATTCAGCTCATTATTCTACCGTGATAAACGCCAAGCTTGGGCGGTAATTCAAGCTCTTGTAGAATAATGATGACTGCGTCACGAGTAGACGGATTGACCGACACTTAGGGTTTATGTGTTAATCTTAGGACATTTCTTTCCTCTTTTATCAATCTATTAATTAAACCAACTACAAAAAAAATATCTTCTCTTGTTCTTGAACATTTGATCGACTCGTGAAGAAATTAAGCGAGTTTCGAGGAAGGTCTTAAGTTCTCGTGATCCTCTGCTTCCAAGAGTGTAGAGACGCAGCCATTGAAGCATGATAATCACGATTTCATCTCTTGATTTCATCGAATTTTCCCCTTGAATTCCGAACGTCCACGAGGAAGAATCCGAGCAAATTCGCTTCAATCCACGAGAACTGAGGCCCCATTCTTGCGGCAATCGGGTTAGTATTGAGGTTCGATCAATTATCAAGAGGTAATTTGTACTTTTATTAGGTTTAGATCTTTAATTTTGCAAATTAGTTCATAGTGTTCTTCATTTTCCCCAATTTTAGGTCCGAAAAGTTGCTGATTTTGAAAATAGGATATCTCTTTGATTATAATTCCAAATCATTTGATTTTGGTTTCATTGGATTCCTCTTTTCATCAGCTTTCCGTGGATACAAATTCATCAAATTCTGAGTTCATTTGACCCTCCAATTTAACGTTTGACCAAGGACTCTTCATCTTTCATCAGAAGTCAAACGTTGACTTTCGGGGTCAATTACTTTCGATTGAAAAATCAGAATTTAATAATTTTGGTCTTGTTGGATTCCTCTGGTTCTTAAATTTCCATTGACATAGAAATTGAAAGATTTGGATTTCATTTGGGCATTCAATTTGAAGATTTCCTCTGAGGTGTCAATTTCGGGGATTTTCTGATCATTGATTTTCAATAATTCATAATAAATCCATTTCTTATCCAAAAATTACGAAATATATATCAATAAATTCCATTTTCTCTCTAGTTTCTAAATATATACTTTTCGTAATCTTCTGACTCTGTTTGATTCTCTGATTTTGCAGAACACTTACTGTTGGTCAAAGTCAATGCTTTGACTTTGACTTTTGACTTTTCTCTGTCAAATCCGAGATTTCAATTCTTAAAACTTCTTATTAGGTCTATTTATATCATTTCCACTCATTACATATTATTTTCTCTTATTTAAAACTCCTTTTAAACCTAAGTTTGACTAAGTCAACTCTGCGATTAAAGTCAACCCTGCTCTCTGTGGATCGACCCGATACTTACCCAATACTTGATTATTATATCTTGTATTTGTGAGTTCGGTTTTATAAATTTTGTTTGACCATCGTCTTTGTGTTTTAACGACGCACGAAAATGACACGTCAAAATGGCGCTGTTGCCGGGGAGCATGCGTTATTGATTTGATTGCTTTCATTTCTTGGTTATATTTAGGTTTCTGTCTTCTGTTGTTTACTGAACTGCACAGAAGTTATCAGACCTTATCAGTGGTGGAAAAAGTATAGCGAGGTAAGATTACCTAATTTTGTCCATTATTTGATAGTTTTGGTGCAATTTTGGTAGTCTATTTTGTGTTTTTCACCAAATCGAGACGTCGATTTTGATATATCTGAGATTCATTCTCTGATATCAGTGACTTATTAGTATTATTATCTTTATTGGTGTGCTTTTTGATAGTGTTTAGCTATATCTATCTTTTTGGTAGATTAAGTGAAGCATTTTTTTTATTTGGACATCATCCTTTTCGTCTCACCCCTTTTCTGACTTTTATATATATAGATACTTGCTGTTCTGTGATTTTTGGCTTTAGATATGAATAGGCATCCTAGGAACCGAGGAGGACGACAAGGACACCATAATCTGCGATCCACGAGGCATACAAGGAACCACTCCTTGTATGAGGACCTCTTCGACACATCCGTACATTCTATAGCTCCATCTGAGGCTTCTATTGATTCTATGCCAGTCCCCGCCACACCAAAGCGAGGAGAACCTATGGACGCCCCTCTTTTTACCGAGGGAGTGAGACGACGCCTCAACGATTACGCTAGACCGGTCGTCCAAAGGCAGACTACGCGAGTCAATGCCCCTCTTCAACGAGGTGCCAATTTTAAAATTGACTCACATATTCTTGGCCTTTTACCCATCTTTCATGGACTACCATCGGAGGACCCATATAGACATGTGGACGAATTCAGCCAGGTATGCGAATTCAATCAATTCCACAATGTCCCCTCCGAGACGGCCAAGATGCGCTTCTTCCCCTTCACGCTTAAGGAAAGGGCAAAGGAGTGGTTTTTCACCTTGGGTCGTGAGTTTGCTTTATGGAGAGATATGGAAGACGCATTTTTGCGTAAGTACTACTCGGTAGGTAAGACTAGTGCCATGAGACGCGCCATACGCGAATTCTCACAAGGGCCGGGTGAGGTTTTTATGAGACATGGGAGAGACCTAGAGATCTCTTGAGACAATGCCCACATCATGGTATACCTAAGCATGAAATTACTCAGATTTTTTATGATGGTTTAGGTGCACCTGACAGACATTTGCTTGATGCCGCTAGTGGAGGCACATTCATGAGCAAATATGAGGATGAAGCCCTCGAATTGATCGAGTGGTGGCGGAGAATAGCCATCATCATGCGGATAAATCCTTCGGTGGGCGGAGCACCCCCGCAAAGGGAGGAATGTTGGATGCGAAGGCGGTTGAGACAGGTATGCTTTTAGATAAAATTGAAAAAGCTGCTAGTGGCACGGGGAATTTGATCATGGATTCGCTTAAGATCCGACCGGGTTCTGATGGCCTCGCTCCAGTATCACATAGCGATGTCTCTCTTCATTCACATTGCTCTAATGTTGAGCATGTCGAGTTGGATTGCCCCGTGTTGGCAATTCAAGGTCCAGTTCCATTTCGGCCAAACCCTATGCCATATGCAGGTTTGAGCCAAACGGGTAGGTATCACCACCCGAATGAGGGTTATTCTAATTATAATAACCCATCTTATGCGCAGCAGCAGAGCGGGCAGCACATTTTATTTAATCAGCCCTTTGGATCCGTGCCGCAATTTATGGGGAACCCGAGGCAGACACAGTTCGCTTCCCGTTTTCCCCAAGAGAGTTTACCGTCACACGCAGTGCCACCTACCGCAACCTCAGCTGATCCTATCATGAGTGCATTAGCACAAATGATGAGTAAGTTGACTGAGGTTAGCGGCCGACTTGATAGAGTCGATGGGGCTAAGGCCCAATACTCCGATGCTTCTACCGATCAGAGGGATGGGAGGCAAATAGAGTTACCTTTCCAACCTCTAGCCAACCCTAGGAACCTAGGGCAAGCATCATCGAGCCGTGCCCTCAATGTGAACCAAGATCACATTGATAACGCACAAGAGGAGGCACATGCGGAGAGACGGAAAACTTAGTGCTTGATGGGAGGCAACCCATCCTTATCTCTATCTTTTCATTTCTTTTCTACTTTTGTTCTTGTTTTAGTATCTATTTTTACTTTTATATTTTCTGTTTGCTTTGATTTTTGCTGTTGTTTTTTTATAAGTTTTTTAGGTACCAAGGAGAAAGGATCATAAAAAGAAGAAATTCAGATCCAAAGCAACTCCAAAAATGAAGAAAAGAATGCAACCGATGCAAAATTCCCGCTAAGTTTTTCTTTTCCCTCTTATGTTTGTTTTTCTTTTACTGATGTTGCATGCCATGTATAGTGATTGTCATCACATTTTCCATGAGCATGTTGAGTTTTATTGAGGACAATAAAAGGAATGAGCATGGGGGGGAGTTTTCTAGAAAACTTAGAATTTTTCAAAATTTTTGCATTTCTTCATTTAGTATTATATGCATGATCTGATTTTTAAACATGTGAACAGCAACATGATCTTTTCAAAAACACATGAAATAGAAAAGCATAGAGTGCATTAATACCTCCATTTATTTAGAAAGTTGTGGGAAGAGCAACCTTAAGTGTATGTTGAGGAGATGGTAGAGTCGATGGAATTAGGGATCTAGGTATTCCTTTGGGGAGCCATAAAATCCAAAATAAGGGTGAACTCAAGCTCATAGTATGATTTTTTTCAAAACTTTCTATACTTCTCATCCACTCATTCTTCTTTCTAAACTTTGAGTTAATGACTCCTTGCACGCACATCCTTCCGCTTTCCATAGCAAGTCGTAGCTTGTATCATCCTTTGTTGGCATTAATATTATTGACATAGTGAAGCTCACTGATCCATAGAGATACCAAAACCTCTTCGGGGGAATAAACTGCATGTCTACTAAGGACGGCACATGGGTAGGATGAGCACCATGAAATGAAGTATGTTGTTTTTCAATAAAGTTGCATAAAAAGCCTTGAAAATTTCAAATTTTGAATTCTCTAATCTCCTTCTTGAAAAGGGCTTGCAGCAAGTAGAATTAGGATGAATAAAGTAGAATTAGAATGAAAGAAAAATACAAAAAAATAGAATTAAGAGGAAAGAAAGAAAAAAAAAGTAGAATTAGAATGGTAAGCTACCTCCCATGTGTTTTAGCCGACTATATTTATATCCACTATGTATATAAGGATGATACTTGTTTCTACTTCTTGTGCCCTTATCATTCATGTCCATAGTGCAAGGAGGAAGCGACGATTGGTTTGGTATGATGAATTTCTTTTAATTATGTATATTCTATTAGTATGTAGAGCAAGAGCATTCTTAGTTTATTTGGTGGATTAAAGTGCTTGCTGGAGGAATGCCTTGATCTTGAGTTTCTAGCACATTACCTTCTTCTTGGCATCATTTAAGGTAGAACATTCATTTCAGATTCTATCAATGCTCAACCCATGGCTTTCTAAGCTTGTTAGTCCTACTTCATACTTTTTCTCTTTCCATTGCTAAGGGACTAGCAATGATTTAAGTTGGGGGGTGTGATAACATGCATTTATAACTTGAATTCTTATCCTAATTAACTCATATTCATGCTTATTTTATGTGAATATGATGCATGTTATCATACTTTTTAGGAATTTTCTCCATTGGCATGTCATTTCACTAAAGTTGATATTTATGCATAAATTAGGGATAATTTCATGCTTAATAGATGATTAATATTTTGTTAAGTTTAAATTAATAGAAGTTAATCTCTTGTATTGAATGATTTTTGACTTTAGTAAATGTTTGGAAGGATAATTTCAAGATGAATTTATGATTTAGAATGTTTAGTGAGAAATGATTTAAGTAAATTCTAATTCATCTTGATTTCTTCTTTGAAAATATATTTTAAATGACATGATGTTAAAAAGGAAGAAATTTGTGATCCAATGGAGAAAATTTGAGTTAAAAAGGAGTTATACAAATGAATTTATGAATTTCTTAATTTTATAGTATTTTCTGGATTTTATTTTGATTTTTAAGGATTAAATCGTGCAATGGGACGGTCGGGATTAAATCACGAAATCGAACGGTCGGGATTAAATCATGCAATCGGACGGTCAGGATTAAATCGCGCAATCGGACGGTCGAGATTAAATCGTGCAATCGGACGGTCACGACTTAATTGAAACGGTCCACGATGGACCGTTTCATCGTAATCGTCGATCGTTTTGATCGGACGGTTACGATCAAAAGCCCTATAAATAGAGTTGTTCTTCACCGTTCTATGTATTCGAGTGAGAATTCAATGAAATTGACTGTCTAGACACCTCTCTCACTCGTTTCTCTCGAGTTCTTCCTCCTCCTCTCTCAATTCCGCATCCATGGAGGGGTAGAAGTCGAGATTTGTTGGAAAATCGAGGGAGAAATCGACGCTTGAAGCTCGGCGTGAGGATCTTGACGTTTTTGGTGATTAATCGGCTTAATCACCTCGTTTTGATAGCTAAACGGGTTTAGTGGAAGCGGTTTTACCTCAATTATCCTCCAATTATCTTTAATTTTTGTTTACATTAGGTTTTAGATTTCAATTTCATAAATTTTCATTCTAAATCACGATTTCAACGTCCGCAAAATTCTCTCCACTTCAAATTTTGATTTCTCCGCGAAATTAAGTCCAAATTCATCGATTCTTGATTCCGTGGAATCGATTTGAAGTCTTCTTTCTAAAAATACTATTTTCCCTAATTTCTCACCTCAATTCATCGTCCAATTTGACCAAATTCCAAAAGATATCTCGAAAATACCTAAATTCCCTGTGGATTCGACCCGTATTTACCATTATACCCCTCAATTCTCTCTTAATTCCCCAAATTGGTAAGTTCGGTATTATTTTTGACACAAGACCGTGTGAAATCGATGACCTCGCGGTCTCATCTCGTCAGGCCATGATCCCACCGATTACGCGCGATCTGACGGCTGAAATTACACGGAGTGAAATCCGCGTCACGAGTCACCAATTTCGCGTGATCCGACGGCTGAAATTACACGGAGTGAAATCCGCGTCACGAGCCACCAATTTCACGCGATCCAACGGCTGAAATCACACGGAGTGAAATCCACGTCGTGGGCCACGATCGACCAATTTCGCACAAACTTATCTATAAATAGGCCTCATCTCCAATGTAAAATTCATCTTCTAGTTGGCCTCCTTTTGGAGGTTGGCCATTGGGATCAAGGCTGCTAGGGATCAACTATCTAGGTATGTTTAATTATCGTTTGTTCTTCTTATGTTCTTGTGTGTTCGCCTGGTATCTAGGATTGTGCGGCGTGACGAACCGAGTGCATCTAGATACCCGACTTGCTTCTTCGTATCCTCTTTTGTGATCGCTTGTTCCATGGCAAGAGTGTTTCGTGTCGAAAGGCCAAGGGAGCACCGGTGGATCAGGTTTTATCTTCTTATCGTGTTTAGAATTAATCACCATCGGTTGAATCGATCTCGAGAAAGTTAGAGGGCCTTGTCACTGAGATCCCCGCTCAAGGCTAGGGCTAGGGTCTTAGCCACGTGAGGACTGAGGATAGGGGGCAAGGTTGATACTATGCGAGTTCTAGTTGCTTATTCAGCTCATTATTCTACCGTGATAAACGCCAAGCTTGGGCGGTAATTCAAGCTCTTGTAGAATAATGATGACTGCGTCACGAGTAGACGGATTGACCGACACTTAGGGTTTATGTGTTAATCTTAGGACATTTCTTTCCTCTTTTATCAATCTATTAATTAAACCAACTACAAAAAAAATATCTTCTCTTGTTCTTGAACATTTGATCCACTCGTGAAGAAATTAAGCGAGTTTCGAGGAAGGTCTTAAGTTCTCGTGATCCTCTGCTTCCAAGAGTGTAGAGACGCAGCCATTGAAGCATGATAATCACGATTTCATCTCTTGATTTCATCGAATTTTCCCCTTGAATTCCGAACGTCCACGAAGAAGAATCTGAGCAAATTTGCTTCAATCCACGAGAATTGAGGCCCCATTCTTGCGGCAATCGGGTTAGTATTGAGGTTCGATCGATTATCAAGAGGTAATTTGTACTTTTATTAGGTTTAGATCTTTAATTTTGCAAATTAGTTCATAGCGTTCTTCATTTTCCCCAATTTTAGGTCTGAAAAGTTGCTGATTTTGAAAATAGGATATCTCTTTGATTATCATTCCAAATCACTTGATTTTGGTTTCATTGGATTCCTCTTTTCATCAGCTTTTCGTGGATAGCAAATTCATCAAATTCTGAGTTCATTTGGCCCTCCAATTTAACGTTTGACCAAGGACTCTTCATCTTTCATCAGAAGTCAAACGTTGACTTTCGGGGTCAATTACTTTCGATTGAAAAATCAGAATTTGATAATTTTGGTCTTGTTGGATTCCTATGGCTCTTAGATTTCCATTGACATAGAAATTGAAAGATTTGGATTTCATTTGGGCATTCAATTTGAAGATTTCCTCTGAGGTGTCAATTTCGGGGATTTTCTGATCATTGATTTTCAATAATTCATAATAAATCCATTTCTTATCCAAAAATTACGAAATATATATCAATAAATTCCATTTTCTCTCTAGTTTCTAAATATATACTTTTCGTAATCTTCTGACTCTGTTTGATTCTCTGATTTTGCAGAACACTTACTGTTGGTCAAAGTCAATGCTTTGACTTTGACTTTTGACTTTTCTCTGTCAAATCCGAGATTTCAATTCTTAAAACTTCTTATTAGGTCTATTTATATCATTTCCACTCATTACATATCATTTTCTCTTATTTAAAACTCCTTTTAAACCTAAGTTTGACCAAGTCAACTCTGTGATTAAAGTCAACCCTGCTCTCTGTGGATCGACCCGATACTTACCCAATACTTGATTATTATATCTTGTATTTGTGAGTTCGGTTTTATAAATTTTTTTTGACCATCGTCTTTGTGTTTTAACGACGCACGAAAATGACACGTCAGAAACCTACCAAGGACATGGCAAATATTCTCAAAGGCTCTGACTAATTCTTGAATATCTTCCTTCATTCACCCTTTTTCATGAAAGTGACAGAGCGCTCTTCAATCATGTCTAGCTTCTTGATGAAAACCAAGATCATCTCAAACATGTGTTCCAGCAGGTCAAATAGTCCTTGACCACCGTCTTGTTGCTTACCATGTCAATGGGCTGGTCACAGATCCTGAGGAACTCATGACATCATTTATCAATGCTTCATATTGCATGAGTTGGTGTCCTCACCTTGGACACTAAATCTCCAAGGCTTATGATGCACCATTGGGAGGCATTTTTCTCCCCAATTACAATCTCTCTCATGCCCATGTCTTCATGATTGTCATAATTTTTTTTCATGACGGACATGTCAACTTCCTTATACCTAATGGACCACAACACTGGGGATAGCAAAACTCTTCATCGTTGTATAACCAATTTTAGGATAGGATTAACACACATGACATGCCACTTCATGGTGAACTTAGGGTTCATATCCTTTATCCTCTCAGTGATCACTGATAACATCATCTTGTTTCTAGAGGTGTTATCAGTGGTGATGGTATATACTAATGGATATTATATGGCCTATAAGCCAATCACATTTCTATGTATATCGTTTTTGTTTATTGAAATGAAATTTATTCATTTTCATTCTTTTGTGATGTTTACAATCAAGTTCATGAATATATGCAATGACTAAATGAATTGTGATGAGATCATGCTATAGAGATCACTAGTCTATAAACATATGTTCTAAACATTCTTATTCATGGGATATTCAAGAGGGACATTCAATTATCTGAAAAGAATAGCACTATCTGATCCGAATCATATGATGAGTATGGCTGATCTTGTAGCCATCAATGTGAAGACACAAAGGATAGAAAGTGGGTGCTCTTATAGAAAGAGTTCACTAAATTGATCCGTATGAATATCTGAATAGTAATTATACCTAATTTTCAATCAAGTTGATTCATGTCATGGTTGTGTATGTGGTCTTTTGACTTGAGACACCGAAGACATCTTGTGGATGGATGATCGTATTTTGATTATGACTTACAAATCCCTAGCCACGAGATCTCTAAAATGTCCTATATTGGATGCGACATGAAGTCCTCAAAGATGATAGTGTGGTCAAGATGGGATCATCCACCCTTGGTATTTGAGGAGATTGACTTAAAGAATAAGATGCGATGAAATCCTTGGCCAAGGTAGTAGAAATATCAGAGAAAGAGTTCCAATGATTTCCAACAAACATCAGTACCAACTTGAGTGACCAATTAGGGTTTAAAAATTGACCCTACCCTAAGTCATTCATGAGTCTCATACGGATGAAGGATTATACATGCATGTTAACCGATGACGATTTCAAAAGGGAGTTCTTACATACTTCATATCCCCTCAAGTACGTGGTGTAGCTTGGCACCCAACAAGCTGACAACTCAACCTATCGATTAGGCTAAATCAATCCTTGATTAATTAATTTATATGTTGATGTGGATAATTAATGAAGGTTGACCAATAAAGTGGTGTTTGGTCTATAGAGTTATTAACTAGTGAGATATAGGGACATAGAGGGTCACACACATAAGTCTAAGGATATTGGTAGATATAGACATAATTATGAGGGTTTTTGTGAAAAATATGTTAGGTTTAATCTCAATTAAGTGTACATTATATGTATTATTGTGGATCAGCTATCATTTCGTCCTATTTATTGATTCAATTATATTAAATGAGGGGATTAAGACTTTCATTTACTTGTGTGGAGGTTATCTATGTGTAGAGGCAATTAAATCATTTAATAAGTCAATAATGGGCTGACTAATTATGATTTAGAGGCTTAAGCTCTCCTCTACTCTCTATAAATAGGAGGCCATGCTCTACTTCAGTAACCCAAGGTTCATAACCCTCTAGAACGAATCATATTTCTTCTAGAGATTAATGTGTCATAGAGATCTTGTCAAGAAAACAAATGTGGATTCATTCGTCTCCTTATCCACATTTGTTTCCTTTGTCATAGGGCCTCATAATGCATGACATGGTGGCACCGCTCCCCTACATGGACTGCCAAAGGTGTTAGTGATACTAATCTTCTCGCCATGTATGTCCTTCAGCTCGTTGTGTCTCTTTGGATAGATGATCCTAAATGTCTGCAAAAGACATTTGTGTTGCCTTCCTCTTGTCTCTTCTTAATGAATAAAGATGATTATTTGGATTCCTCTCATAAAAGACATGGAACGCATAGTACCCTTTAGCAATATGCATGAACTATTGGACAATAGTAGATCCTCTAGTCTAGAGGGTGGCTTGATGACCAATGAGAGTATCATTTATCATCAATTCCTCTCTATGAACATGTGCATCGTACGACACCTAACTTAGTTTTGGTCGAACACTACTATTGGTTGCAGACTAAGACATGCTTTTGGAAGTAATCACAATTCACAGCTAGATAAATTTAAAAAAGATAAAGTAATATTAAATTTTTTAGTGTTAAATTGAAGAATCAAAACAATTAAAAAATCAAAAAAATACAATGACACGATTTCAAATTATTTAACATGAAACCTTACTATGATTCTAGAATGTTCAAACAAAATTTTATAAATGAAGATTTCAAATCAAGGAGATCATTCAAAAATGAACCTTAAATTTTCTTAAAACTTCCAGTTCAAATTTGTCAAAAATTTAGTCAAGAATGAATCTTCAATTTTAGACACAAATTCCCTTAGATCTAATTGACATAACAAGAGCCTTCAAATAGATTTAGTTTCAAAATAGATTTCAAAAAGGAATATGACAACTAGATGTAAAATATTTCAACAATAATTTATAAATCCATTTTTAAAACACTTTTACCCAAAAATTCATAATAGATTTCAAATTAGATTATTAATCGAGTTTTCTCAAGATTATTCAATAATAGACTGGAATGAAATTTAGAAATGAATTTCAAATGAAGATTTGGAGATGAAGAAAAATAAAAAAATGATTTTATTGAGGATTTTTAAAACTTGATTGAAAAGAATTTCAAAAACAAAAGTATGAGATGAATCTTAAATTAGAGATACTAAAAGTACATTTAGAAAGAGTATTAAAGTCATATTTGGAAAAAAAATTACCATCAAAATTTCTAGAACTTTGATAAAATTAAATCAAATTTAAAAATTTTGAAAATAAAGTTAATCGAGATATTTGTGAAAACTTTATTTAAAAAATCTGAAAATGAAATTGATAAGGAGGTTTGCTAAACTCCAATTTAAAATCTATAGGAGAGATCCATGAATAGATTCAAAAATAGTTCTTGAATATTTAGATAAGATATTTAATTTCCCTTACAAATAAAAGAATTACCAAGATAAGATAAAGAAACAAAGAGAGAGCGTGACGAAGACATCGAGTGGTGGTGGTGCAAATCATGATGGGTGACGGAACGAATCGATGTTGTCGTTAATTGCACACCGATTTGTGTCAAAAATAAAACCAAACTTACTAATTTAATAATTTAATTACGAACTGAGGGGTATAATGATAAATAAGGGTCGAATCTACAGAGAAATAAGGGATTTTTGAGAGATCATTTGGAATTAGATCAAATCAAACAATGAATTGAGGTGAGAAATTAGGGAAAGAAATAGATTTGGAAAGAGAACTCAAAGACAAATCCACAGAATCAAAAATCACTCGATTTGGATCAAGATTCATGGAGAAATCGATGAGCGAATTAGGGAGAAATTTCCGAACACGAATTAAGAGAAATCCGAAATTAAAAAACTAAATTAACTAAATTAAAGATCCTAAATGAAAAATTAATGATACATGGCAAAAGATTAGGATGAAAACACATAATCTAACCCGAGATAGAAATCGAAATGATCCAATTAATCGCCAGATTCAAGGCTTTTCATTCCGTGATTTCAAAAACAATCTTTGGTGTTCAAGAGGCAAAGTCTCCCTAATCGATCGACGAAATCTCACTTTCAACCACTCTGTGAAAGCGGAAATGAGTCTAGAAGTGATTGGAAGCAAGATATTCAAGGATGGGAGTGTATAGATAGGTCAATTGATCGAAATCATCCAAGAATACATGAAAATGTAGAAGAACATCTCAATTTATAGGCAATTTGGGCGTAACCGTTGGATGGAGCGTTTAATCTTTGATCAACGGTTCAGATTAAACGCATGAGTGCGAATCGTTACGGTTAAGTCCTGGCCATTGGATCGCAGATGGAGCACCCAGATGAAGCCATGTGATCGCGTGAAGTTGAATCCTCGTGTAACGCCTACCGTTCAATCTTCTTTGAATGTCTGCGATGTCTCCACGTATCCACAGAAGTCCATCATGTACGTTTAATCTCAGCCGTTATAACTCATTTGATGAACGGCTGAGATTTTAACGTTTTGAAATACGAATCGTCGTCCAATCAAAAAGCGATGCGTATCCCTTCACTTAAGTGATCGACGGTTTTAATTTAATGCTCAATCAGACGCTCCACGTGCTGCCACATCATCGAGCGTGATTGATCGTCGATCACGATTGATCGGACGCTGCAGATTGTGCCACATCACCTGCACACTAATAATAAATCAAAAAATTGATTTTAAATTAGAAAATTCAATTTTTAATTCCAAAAAATCCTTAAAAATTCAGAAAAATTCTGGAAAAAATCCCTAAAAATTAGAAAATTCATAACTTTCAAAATACAACTCCAAATTAATCCAGATTTATTTCAATTGATCAAAATTCAATTATCTATCACTATAAAAAGTCAAAATATTTAAATAACAAGAGCATAAATTATTATTTTAAAAATACACTCATTTGTTCTTGAAAAACAAAACTTAGAAAAATAAATGAATCTATATAAACATTTTCTCTTATTATTTAACATTAAAGCCTAATTATAATCTCAAATTTAAATGGGAATAATCTATTCTAAAATATATTCTTAATTATACATAATTATCCCTAATTTAGTGCATTTTGATATTATAACTTAAAATTGCATGAAATGATAGAAATGTACTCAAAGTATGATAACATGCATACAAAGTGAATGTTTTATGCCTTAATTTACATTAATAATCATGTTAATCATTTGTTTTTTTGCGTGTTAAGATTGCATGTTATCAATGGGTGATGGCTGACAAAACGAATATGTATGGTTGTTGAATACACACGATGTCGTGTCAAAAAAAATTCTACACTTACCAATTTAAAGATTAATTCATGAATTGAAGGGTATAATGGTAAATAAGGGTCGAATCCACAGAGAATTAGGGAAATTTGAGAGATATCTTTGAAATTCGATCAAATTAGACAATGAATTGAGATCATAAATTAGGCAATTTATGATATTAAGAAATATAACTCAGTTGCGAATCCACATAATCAAAAATTGAGTGATTTGGATCAGAATTCACAGAGTAATCGAAGTTTCAAAATGATAGAAAATATCGATCACGAAATTGATTTAAAACTGAAATTAAACTGAAATTAAACTAAATCTACAATTTAAAACTTAAATATAATACTAAATGACAAAAGATTAAGATGAAAACACGCAATCTAACCCAAAGTCGCGCTCGAAATGATCCAATTAATCGCCAGATGCATGGCTATTCATTCCGCGATTTCGAAGACGAAAATTAGAATTCAAGATGTGATTTCTCCTTACTCCCTTGATCAATTTCTGATTTCATACACTTCTCAGACGTGAAAATGTGTCAAGAAGTCAAAGAAATCAAAAGGCTCTCGAATTGTGGTGTCTAGACAGTTCGATTTCACTTGAAAATCCAAGGGTAAGTTTCCGTCACGAAGAACATTCGATTTTATAGAAAAATTGGGTGTAACCGTCAGTTCAACGGTGTGATCGCGATCAACGGCTGAGATGACCCGTCATTTGGCAAATCAGTGCGATTAAGTCATGAGCGTCCGATCGCGATGGAGCGTCCACAGTGCGCCACATCGCGCATGTGAAGAGATGTGTCGATTTGATCCATCCGTTGGATCTTAATCTAACGATCGCGATCAATCAGAGGTCCACCGAACACGATTAATCTTGACCGTTATAACTCGCTTGATGGACGCCTGCTATTAAGCTCCATTTAATCGACTCGATAAGTTATAAGATGTTGCAACGTATCACGCGATCGGATGTCCCACACGTCGTCATGTCACCTGAATTAAAAGTCAAAGGAACATAGTCCCACACAAAGTAAAATAATGCATTTTATCGGGTTTATAACATATGACAGACGTGATGGTTAGCGAATCCGATTACGGATGCTTGTAACCTATTATAAAATTTGCGCATACGTGTCACGCACACACTTCATGCACACATGCACACACGCGTGTCCACGTGTCACGCAGAGACACATCCGTGCGTCGCCACGTCAGCTTGCAGTAGTATAAAACCCTTTTTTATTCTTTTAATTAATTTAAAACCAAAAATACAGTTAAATAAATTCAGAAAAATTCTAGAAAATTCCTAAAAATTATAAAAATCATAATGTTCAAAATAAAACTCCAAATTAATTTAAATTTATTTTGTTGGATCAGAAATTGAATAATGCATCATTATAAAAAGTCAACATATTAAAATAGTAAGAGAATGAATTTTAATTAAATAAATACACTCATGTATCTTATGAAATAAATTTGTAAAAATACATGAGTGTTAATAAACATCATTTCTCTTATCATTTAATCATGAAAACATCATTATGATCTTAAATATAAATAGGATTAGAATTACATTTGTTTAAGGGTTATTATCCAAATCTAGCACAAACTCTTGAAAAAGTCTAAGTTATAGCACCAACTCTTATTTTCTCCAAATCTAGCACCAACTCAGGGTGTTTTATCAAAATCTAGCACACCTGCAATTGTTACCTCCTTCCCGATCCAATTGGCACCCAGGTGACGCCATGTTAGCACCGTAGCTTGGGTGGGATCCGTGTGGCAGCCACGTCAGAGAAAGATAAATTGAGAGAGAGAAAGAGAAATAGAGAGAGAGAGAGTAGTCGGCGGCGAGAGAGAGAGAGAGAGAGAGAGAGAGAGAGAGAGAGGGAGGGAGAGAGAGAGGGAGGGAGGGAGGGAGGGAGAGCAGGAGAGCGGGAGGGAGAGCAGGGGAGCGAGAGAGAAGGAGGGAGGGGGAGAGCGGGAGAGAGGAGGGAGGGAGGGCAGTGACGAGACGAAACCGCGAGGTCGTCGATTTCAAGCGGTATCGCGTCAAAAATTATTCCAAACTTACCAATTTTCGGAAAATCACTCGAATTGAGGGGTTTAATGGTAAATATGGGTCGAATCCACAGGGAATTAAGCAATTTCTTGACGTATTCTTCAAATTTGATCAAATCGGACGAGAAATTGATGGTAGAAATTGGGGAAAATGGTATTTTATGAAAGTAGACTTCAAAACGAATTCACGGAATCAAAAGTCATCGAAAATGATCTTGATTTCGTGGAGAAATCGCAAATTGAAGTGGAGAGAAATTTTCAGACGTTAAAATCGCGATTTTGAGCTAAATTCTATGAAATTGAAAGTTAAATCCTAATCTAAACAGAAATTAAGCATAATAGGAAGGTAAATTACGAAAAACCGCTTCCACTAACTCCAATTAGCGACCGAAATGAGGTAATTAAATCGATTAATCACCACAAAAACGAAGAACGCGAAGAGGATGTTCAAGCTACGATTTCTCTCGATTTACTCAACCAATTCTTGATTTCCAAAGCTCCGGTGGTGCGGAAATGAGGTGGGAACGCGAGGAGATCAAGAGATTCAAGTGGGGAGGTGTCTAAACAGATCAAAAAGCTTGATTTCCAACTCGAATGTCTAAGAACGATGAAGAACATGCCTTTTTATAAGGCGAAATTTCGTAACCGTCCGATCGAAACGATCGACGATTACGATAAACGGTCCATGATGGACCGTTTTTGGAAATATCGCGATCGTCGGATCGCTTATGGAGGGCCCAGATTCATCGCGCGATGTGCGTTATAAAAACGCTCCACTTTCGCCCCTTGGATCGCGATCGGACGGTCTGGATGCGGCCCGCCAGATCGCATCACGATCGTTATAACGCCTTGAATTTCAGCACGTGTTTTGATGATCTTCCCGTGATCCAGCGTCCACGCGATCGACGCCTCTCATTTGATCGCTCGTTCAATCCAGCGGTTCTCATCGCGCCACGTCGCTGAAATCTAGCCGTTATAACTTGCCCAATCAAGCACGTGTTTGATCAAGTTCGGTGGTCCACGCGTCCATTTAATCAGCGTCCTCCGATCGCGATCGCTCGCTCCTCGTCGTGCCACGTCACCTGAAAGGTAAGTAAGTGTGGGTTAGTCCCACACGGAAAAATAAAATGAAACTGTCGGGTATATAATACCCGACGGTTTCTAAGGGTATGACCCTCCCCATATAGGGGAGGACAAAGACCATTTTATAAATATATACTATATACACGCGCCACGTAGGCGCGCTGCGTGGGTCCGCGTGGCGCTGCCACGTGGCCTTGCGTGCCACGTCGCATCCACGCGGGCCCCGCGGCCCCCTTTTTTTATTATTTTTATTATTATTTTATTTTATTTTATTTATTAAAAACAGTTAAAAATCGAAAATAGAATAAAAAAATAGTTTAAAAATCCGGAAAAAATCCCTAAAAATAGAAAATTCATAACTTTTAATATATAACTCCAAATTAATCCAGATTTCTTTCATTTGATCCAAAATTTAATTATCTATTATTCTAAAAGGTCAAATTAATTAAATAATAAGAGTTAAAATTATTATTTCAAAAATACATTCATTTATTAAGATTTTAATCTTTAGAAAATAAAATGAATGTTTATAAAAGTTGTTTCTCTTATTATTTTATCTTTAAAAACAGGTATAATCTCAAGAAAAATATGAGTTATCAAATTATGAAACTCTAATTTTTAAAAATTAACCCTAAATTAAAGTATTTTGAGATTATAATGACTTTTTAAGAGAATAATAGAAAAATACATATAAAGATGATAACATGCATGTAAATGAAATCATTTATGCTTTAATATGCATGAAAAATCATGTTTTATGATGTAATATAGCATGTTATCAGGCAGGAGAGAGAGAGAGAGGAGGGAAGGGCGGGAGAGAGAGAGAGAGGAGGGTGAAGGCATCAAGCATTTAATGCCTTTTTCCAGAATTTTCTGGAAGGTGCATGAGTTTCTTGAAATGACATCTTAGCAATGTCATTTCAAGATATTTCTAGATATCTCTATCTCACACAAACTCTCTAGGTTATTCTAGAGAGTTCTACTTGTGTCTATATAAGGAGGGTGAGACCCTCATTGTAACTATGAACTTCAAGCAAGAAGTTTGAGAGTCTTTTTGTTTAGAAACTCTCCATTGTGAGTGTGCATCTATTAGAGAAGGTTAAGTTCTTAACCTTGCAAGTGTCTTAGTGCCTTCAGAGGGGAGGGCGGGAATTCCCGTCGCGAGAGGGAACGTGGGAGAGAGATCAGACGAGAGGAAAAGAGAAGTGGAGAGAGCGGGAGAGAGGAAGACTTTCCTCCTCTCGCCTCTTCTCGCGACGGAAGCAATTTCCGTCGCGAGGTGACGCGAGGAGAGAGTAGAGGGAAGAGCGCGGGAGAGAGGGAGCTCTTCAAGGCGTGCTTCGGGAGAGAGTGGTTGCTGATGAAAAGAAACTCTCTTCTCTACGTAGCTAAAACCTTTCCGCTGATATTCCTGGCGGCACTCGGGATCAGCGTCTTCCCGAGGTCGGAGATGCACCAAGAGACCATTGCCGACGCGGGCAAGTATCTGGGCGCGCTTTTCTACGGGCTGATCTGCGTCATGTTCAACGGGATGGCGGAGATCATTCGGACCATCATTCGCTTGCCGGTTCATTACAAGCAAAGAGATTCATTGATCTATCCCGCATGGTCTTTCGGATTGCCGTTCGTCATCTTGAAGATTCCCATCGTGGTGCTGGAATCCGTCATCTGGGTCGCCGTCACCTACTACGGAACTGGCTTCGCACCTTCGTCGGGGAGGTAAAGCGGTAGTTACATAGATGGCCATTAAACTCGTGATTTATTCCTGTAATGGTTTTGTTTTGCAGATTTTTCCGGCAGATATTGGCCTACTTTTGGACACAGCAGGTGGCGAACGCATTATTCAGGTTTATCGGTGAGGCTGCAAGGTCGCTGGTCGCCGCCAACTCCGCCGGGGTTCTCGGCTTGGTCCTCGTGTTCGCGCTCTCCGGATTCGTCATATCCAAAGGTACACGATCCGGATGCTACCAACACTAATAGAAACGAGATTAACCGCTCCTGAGACTTTCGTTGTCTGCTCTTTCTTGAAGACGACCTTGACCCGTGGTGGATCTGGGGTTACTGGATCTCCCCGATGATGTACGGGCAGAATGCTCTGGCCATTGACGAGTTTCTCGACCCCAGATGGGCCAAGGTAAGATTGCAAGAACCCTCCTCTCTCTCTCTCTCTCTCTCTCTCTCTCTCTCTCTCTCTCTCTCTCTCTCTCTCTCTCTCTCTCTCTCTCTCTCTCTCTCTCATAAGGCGATAAATTCCGCGGCAGAGTGATTTTATTGATTTGTCCTATGACAGCCGAACAATGATACGAACATCAACGCTTCAACGATTGGAACTGCGCTTCTGGAATCCAGAGGAATGTTCGTGCACGGCTACTTGTACTGGATATCCGTGGGAGCTCTGGCGGCGCTCACTCTCATCTACAACGCCGGCTTCGTTCTCTGTTCCACCTACTTGATGAAGGCTGTTACTCTGGGCTCCTCCGTCGTCGCTGTCCGGGGCGTTGTTTTTCTGTCGGTACCGGAACTCACAGACTCGTTTAGTCGACACCCTGACACAAGGCGAAGAGTTGGTTAAAGTCGTTAGGAAGTTTTCCCTTTTTACCCCGCTTCATTCTTGCTTTGATTGCCCATAAAAGGGGAGCAAAATGTCGAACGATATGAGGCAGCACGATTGAACTTCTCTCTTCTCCGCGTATTTTGTCCCTCAGCGCGATTCTTACAGAGGCCTCTTCCTGGCTCTCGAAGGCCAACACTTGAAAGGTAGAGCACTGCCTCGTAACTGAAAATCAATGTCCGGCTGTTACCCGACGACATATCAGAATAATTTGTTAAATCGACGCAGCTGTCGAGGAATCCCGAGCGATCACCGCCGACAACAAGGAGAAGTCTAAACTCAAGACTGGGCTGGGCGAGGCAGTGTCCAATGGTACCTTTTTTTTTCTCTTCACGTTGCTCGGATGTCCCCTTCTGATCTTCCATCTTCGTTTTCAGGTACAGACGGAAGCTCAAAGAAGGGAATCGCGCTGCCTTTCCAGCCCCTCTCTCTCTCGTTTAGTCACGTAAACTACTACGTGGACATCCCCGCCGTAAGTCTAAGAACCAGCAAAACAGTCGCTCTTTCACGATCGATTCCAGCGTTTTTTTCAACTACGAACTCACGATTAACGGCTAGCATCAGGAAATGAAGGCCCAGGGTACCCAAGAATTCCGCCTCCAGCTTCTGTGCGACGTAAGCGGCTCATTCAGACCGGGCGTTCTGACGGCGTTGGTCGGCGTCAGCGGCGCTGGGAAGACGACGCTCATGGACGTACTAGCCGGGAGGAAAACCGGGGGATACATCGAGGGCAGCATCTCCATCTCCGGGTACCCCAAAAAGCAGGCCACCTTCGCCAGGATCAGCGGCTACTGCGAGCAAAGCGACATTCACTCCCCGAACGTCACCGTCTACGAATCTCTCATCTACTCTGCATGGCTGCGTCTTCCCGCCGACGTGAACCGGAAACCCAGAAGGTGAGAGCCTCCTGATCCCCTGAAAACAAAATTTAAGATGCTCGTGGTCAACTCGCTACTGTAACTGGAATTCATGCGGCTTCAGATGTTCGTGGAGGAAGTGATGGAGCTGATAGAGCTGGACAAGCTGAGGGACGCACGGTTGGTCTCCCCGGAGTCAACGGTCTCTCCACCGAGCAGAGGAAAAGGTTCACGGTCGCCGTGGAGCTCGTCGCCAACCCATCTCTCTCTCTTCTCCCTCTCTCGCGATGCCCCTCTCTTCCCCATCTTCCTTCCTCCTCTCCTGCATGCGGGCATACGCGCGCTTAAGGGGAAGGAGGAGGAAAATTTATCCTCCCTCTCCTCTCTCCTCGCGTCTCCTCGCGACGGAAATCGCTTCCGTCGCGAGAAGAGGCGGAAGGAGGAAAGTCTTCCTCTCTCCTGCTCTCTCCACTTCTCTCTTCCTCTCGTCTGATCTCTCTCCCACGTTCCCTCTCGCGACGGGAATTCTCGCCCTCCCCTCCTCTCTCTCTCACGCCCTTCCCTCCTCTCTCTTGTTGGGATTTCCAGCAATCGTCGTTGCTGGAAAGTAAGATGGATAGTGCGATGCAAGACCAAAAAACTACTTGCTTCTAGTTCTTCTCTTCTACAATTTATAGGAATGAAATATGCTTAGGCTAACTGTCTAACACGAGAGCTTCTCGCGTCCTGTGTTGACGTGTGTCCATCCCACGCTGCACGATGTGCATCGCCTCGGCTTAACTGTCTAACACTGAGTATGCATGAACCTACCTAATGTGTGATTGTGCCAAGGCTTAATGTATCTAACATCTCTCTCTCCTGCCCTCCCTCCCTCTCTCCTCGCGTCTCCTCGCGAGGGAAATTGCTTCCGTCGCGAGAAGAGACGGGAGGAGGAAAGTCATCCTCTCTCCCGCTCTCTCCACTTCTCTCTTCCTCTTGTCTGATCTCTCTCCCACATTCCCTCTCGCGACGGGAATTCCCGCCCTCCCTTCCTCTCTCTCTCCCGCCCTTCCCTCCTCCCTCTCTCTCTCTCTCTATCTCTCTCTCTCTATTTCTCTCAATATTTCTTTTTCTCTCTCTCAATTTATCTTTCTCTGACATGGCTGCCACACGGATCCCGCCCAAGCTACGGCGCTGACCTGGCGTCACCTGGCTGCCAACTGGATCTGGAAGGAGTCAAAAATTGCGGCTGTGCTAGATTTAGATAAAAGACCAAGAGTTGGTGCTAGATTTGGAGAAAATAAGAGTTGGTGCTAGAACTTAGACTTTTTCAAGAGTTTGTGCTAGATTTGGATAATAACCCTTTGTTTAATTATGTATAATAATCCAAAACTTAATATATTTTTAGATCATAATATGAAATTACGTAAAATGATAGAAATATACTTAAAAATATGATAACATGCATACAATTAGATAATTAATGCTTTTATTTGCATTAATAATCATGTAAATTCATGTATAAAATGCATGTTATCAATGGCAATAATTGGTGAGTGGCAATTGTGGCAAGTGGTGACAATTTGCGAGTCGGTGACAACTACACGTTGCAAGGTCAACTCCTTTGGGATTTGAAAGTTCCAAATTCTAAGTAGAGTGAAATCACAATAGGATTACTTATTACCTTTTTAGTTTAAAAGTTTAAAGTTTTAAGGGTTTAACAAAGGTTTAGTTTTCTATTTAATCTTGTATATTTTTATTGATGATATTATTAATTGGTTGTTAGAGAACTAGTTTTGAATGTCTACATCTATTGAATGGATGTATGCATTATTAGGGCATGAATGGAGTGCAAAGAACAACTCTAATTTTCTCTTTCCATTATCAGTTATGTTCATGTCATTATATTTCCAGCTACATTGATAGTTCCATCATTTGTTATTTTATCATATTATACTTTTATTTTTCCACTAACCTACTATTGTTTCCATGAAGCCTTATCTTTTTCAGGAATTTATTGCCTCACACAATCACTATCTTCCCATGCATTAATCTTGTGTTCTATCATGCACATAATTTTACTTCCTAGTTAGTTTCATTAATATATATATATATAGGCTTAGTAATATTGTCCCTTCATATAGATATTTATTAGGGTATTATCGTAACTATAGCATATTACCGATTTACTTTAAAAGTGTTTAGGTTTCTCTTTCTAGGGTTAACGATTTCCATTGCAAGGGAGCGAAGTGAAAATCGCGAGAAACGAAAAGGCATTGGAGATCAAAAGGTCAATTTTTTTTTGTGATCCAGAAGCGGAGACGACAACGAACGACTAGCTTCCTCCTCTTCACGGAAGCAGACGAGACTTGTGACGAGACGAGACCGCGAGGTCGTTGATTTCACACGGTCTCGTGTCAAAAATAATACCGAACTTACCAATTTGGGGAATTAAGAGAGAATTGAGGGGTATAATGGTAAATACGGGTCGAATCCACAGGGAATTTAGGTATTTTCGAGATATCTTTTGGAATTTGGTCAAATTAGACGATGAATTGAGGTGAGAAATTAGGGAAAATGGTGTTTTTAGAAGACTCAAAGATCTATCCGTGGAATCAAAAATCGCTCGATTTGTATTAGTAATCACGGAGAAATCAAAGATGGAAGTAGGATGAAATTTTCGGAATCACGAAGAACACAAATTGAAATTGAAATGAAATTAAACTTAAATTGAAGTCCTAATTCAAAAATTGATGATACACGACGATAGATAAGAGGATAAACTTGATTTCTAACCCGTAATAACGATTGAATCGATCCAATTGATCGCCGGATCGATGGCTATTCATTCCGCGATTTCAAACGTGATAATCGGAATTCAAGAGACAAATTCTCCTCGCACGATCGTCGAAATCTCTCTTATAAATACTCCGTGGATGCGGAATCTTGTCTAGAAGTGATTACAAGAGAGAGATTCAAGAGAAGATGCAAATAGATAGGTCAATTAGATCAAATCTCTCAAGAATACATCAAAACGACGAAGAACTCGTCCATTTATAAGGGCGAAAAAGGAGAGCCGTTCGATCGATGCGTTAAGGCGCGATCAACGGTTGTGATGAAACGCCTCTTTAATGAAACGTTACGGATAAATCTCGGCCGTCCAATCCCTGATGAACGGCTTGGATGATCCGCCCGATTGATAGTTATAAAACGCCTCAGTTGTCGCCCCTTGGATCGCGATCGGACGGCTGAGATGCGATCCGCGTAAACGCATCTCAGCCGTTATAACGTTTTAATTAATGCACGTGGCTTGATCATCTCTGGTGGTCCATGTGTCCGTGCGATCGAAGCGTTGTGATGATGCCACGTTTCGCTTCATCCGACCGTTATAACTGTTTTAATTCCGCACGTGTCTTGATCGCGATCCGGTGGTCCGTGCTCCACGCGATCGACGCCCGTCGATCGATTGCGCCTTCGATCCAACGTTCAGCACGCTTCCACGTCACCTGCAAGGTAAGTCAAGTGTGGGGATTAGTCCCACACCGAAAATATTTTGGCAGCATCACAACGGTTGCGTGCCACCCGCGCAGTGCACCTACGTGGTGCTTTTATATATATTATATTTATTACTTATATATATATAAAGGGTTCTTTGTCCTTCCCTATATGGGAAGGGTCATACCCTTAGAAACCGTCGGGTCTTATAAACCCGACGGTTTCCAAAATATTTTCGGTGTGGGACTAATCCCCACACTTGACTTACCTTGCAGGTGACGTGGAAGCGCGTGGCCTTGCGTGCCACGTCGCACCCGCGTGGGCCCCGCGCGCTTTTTACATTTTTTAATATTTATTTTTAACGTTTTTAAATAGAAATTAAATCAGAAAAATAAGGAAAAAAATCCAGAAAAAAATCCCTAAAATTGTAAAAATCATATCTTTTAAAATACAACTCCAAATTAATCCAAAATTTCATTGGATCTGAAATTTAATTATCTATCATTCTAAAAATTCAAAATATTTAAATAACAAGAGATTTAATTTATATTTCAAAAATACATTCATTTCTTTAAGATTTGAACTTTAGAAAATTAAATGAATGTTCATAAATATGATTTCTCTCATTATTTAACTTTAAAAACCATTCATAATCTCAAGTAAAGATGGGTTATAAAATCATTTATCCTTAATTTATCATAATTAACCCTAATTTAGTGCATTTTGAGATTATGACATAAATATGCATAGAATGATAGAAATGCACTCAAAGTATGATAACATGCACATAAATGTAATGTTTTATGCCTTAAATTGCATTAATAATCATGTTTTATCATGTTAAGATTGCATGTTATCAACTTGCCACCTGCAGATCGTCTGACGCCGAATCGAAGAAGTATTTTTCGTACTCACCAGTTTTTTTCAAGAACCCTCCGCTCATCGGTTACTTCCTCACTCCCATTCTAAATCTCTCAATGATACATTTTGTTGCTCAGTTGTTTTTCTGTCTCTCTGCATAATTTCAGTTTCACAGTCAATAACTACTAATCATCTTCGTTTGATTACCTTCTCATTCTAAATTTCAAACCTCTAAGAGATTTGTTTTTATTATCTGTCTTGTTAATTTGCCGATTGTTTCCCAAATCTCAAGAGTTTTCTGAGAACTACCTATTGATTTCTAATTTTGATATATACAAAATTATATCTATCTAGTCACGTATCATTCTATTTTACTTAGTTTAAGGCTCCTGTTATCTACGCGAATCATTCTATATCACGTTGACGGAACGGGACCGCGAGGTCTTTGAAAACATACGGTCTCGTGTCAAAATAAAGTCCAAACTTACCAATTTTATGAAATTAATTTGAATTGAGGGGTATAATGGTAAATATGGGTTGAATCTACATGGAATTAGGGAAATTCTTGATGATCTCTTCGAATTTGATCAAATCGAACGATGAATCGATGATAGAAATTGGGGAAAATGGTATTTTATGAAAGAGGACTTGAAGACGAATCCACAAAATCAAATATCAATGAATTTGACTTTGATTTCGCAGAGAAATTAAAGATTGAAGAGAGATGAAATTTCTGAAAAATTGTAAGAACGAAATTACCGGATTTAAGATTGAAATTAAACTAATTAACAATTCTAAAAATAAAATTAATCACTAAACGAAGATAGATTAGGATAAAACACGATCCCTAACCCACAATTGTGATCAAATTGATCCAATTAATTGACAAAATCAAGGTTATTCATCAAAATGCAAAAATCACGATTCGTGGAGTTCAAGCGTCAATTTCTTCCTCATCAATCGTCAAAATCTTGATCTTATGCACTCCTCACACATTGAAATGAGTCTAGAAGAGATGAGGATCAAGAGATTCAAGAGATTTGGGGTCTAAACAGTTCAATTTGATTGAATTGCTCTCGAATGCTTTACAATCTCGAAGAACATCTCAATTTATAGGCAATTTGGGTGTAACCGTCTGATGAAACGCATCAATGTGAATCGTTACTGTTAAGTCGTGGCTGTTGGATTGCAATCAGACGCATCAGATGAAGCCATGTCACATGTGTTATCAAAACACATTAAAACGTTCACCGTTGGATCGCGATCGGACAATCTTGATGCATTTTGAGTCGGTTTAATCTCGACCGTTATAACTCCTCGCGATCAATGATCAAGATTAAATTGCATTTGGTGAACAGATTCCACCACGTACCCCTCTTCACTTAAGTGAAGATCAACGGCTCTGAATTCACGCCCGATCGGACGCTCCTCATGTTGCCACGACGCCTCCTTTCCTCGATCATTGATCGCGATCTGATCGAATGGTTCTGATCGCGCCACGTCACCTGCACACTTAGAAAATTCATAAAAATAGATTTTAATTAAAAAATTTGATTTTGAATTCCGGAAGATCCTTAGAAATTCATTAAAAATTCAGAAAAATTCATAAAAATTTCAGAAAAATCCCTAAAAATTAAAAAATTAATAACTTTCAAAATATAACTCCAAATTAATTCAAATTTCTCTCATTTGATCTGAAATTTAATTATCTATCATTCTAAAAAATCAAGTTTAATAAATAGCAAGAGATTTAATTTCTATTTCAAAAATACATTCATTCTTTAAGATTTGAAACTTTAGAAAATAACTATGAATGTATAAAGATGTTTTCTCATATTTTTTAACTTAAACTACTAATAATCTCAAGTAAAGATGGGTTATGAAATTATTAATCTTCAATTCATCGTAATTAACCCTAAACTAAAGTATTTTGAGATTATAATGACTTTTTCATAGAATGATAGATAAATACTCATAAATATGATAACATGCATAGGAGTGAAGTCTTTAGGCCTTAATATGCATTAATAATCATGTATCATCATGTTTAATTAGCATGTTATCACATGTATATTCAGTTAATCAGTTGTTATTTGATATAAACACATATGACTTAAATTTATACAGATTTGACTATCATTTATTTTCTATTCTTTAGTCTTATTCCCATTAAATTGAGTTATTCTAATCTTCTGCATTCCTTTGTGATTAAATTAGTCTTATCTACAGCTAGTTTATATTGTAAATAGTTTTTTTTTAGCATTCTTCCTTGTTGTCTAAATAGGCAGCTTGCAATACTTTAATTCTACTTATTTACATAAATTGTTATCTAGTTTCATAGACTATTGTCACGGTCAACGTGATACTGACAGAGGTTAAATAAGTCATAGTTTGTCACCTTCAGTTCATTTATCAATACTCTATATAACTGTGGTTGCCTTGATATTTGTTGTTCGAGGTTGACTGGAGAGGCACATTGGCATGTTATCTATCTCACTAAATTATTTCTTTCAATAATTTGATCAGTTGGGATTAAGGCTAATTATATTTGTAGAGATACCTCTATTCTTTACAGTAAATCTATTCTCACTTAGATAGTAATTAAAGTGTATTCATATTGCAGTATTATTTCTGATTCTCCACTTAGTCACTCTTAAACCTATTAGTGGTTAAATCCACTTTATTCAATGTAAACAAGTTAGAAAGTCAACCCTGATCCAAGATCAACCAAAAGTCAACCCATAGTCAATAGAAGTCAAAAAGTCAACTCTAGGTCAAAAGTCCAACCCGAGTCAATAGAAGTCATAAAGTAAACTCTAGGTCAAAAGTCAACCACAATCAACCTTTAGTCAGAAAGTCAACTTTAGTCATAAAGTCAACGCTTGACAGAAAGTCAACTCAAGTCAAAAAGTCAACTCTTGTCATAAAGTCAACCCTAATCGAATAGTCAACCCTGATAAAAAAGTCAACCCTAATCAAAAGGTCAACTCATATAGATAGCAGCAGTTAGGTAAACATTCTCTTAGATTCACACATTCAGAGAACGGGAGCATCTCATTCATTGAGATGAGGAGGAGTCAAGACTTCAGGAGCAAGAAGACAAAGTGGAGCATGAAGAGGAGGTCTCACTTAACCGATGATCGGCGGTACCAGCAGGAGAGGCACGACAGGGCGTGAAGGGACGAGCAATCATGTGGAGATCGGCCTAAGGAAGTCAGGGTGTCTGGGAGCCGAAGAGGTCGAGGCCTAAAGGGTAGTGCCATAGGGTCAGGTAAAGGTGAGTATTAGGGTTGCCGTTGGGGGCAAACCTGAAAACCTTGTATTGAACATTGTCCTTCACCCATTTGAAGGGTGAGAGGATTACGTTTCCTTTGGTGAGGATTGAGGCTCCGAGTCTACAGTACTCATGACTGGATTAAGGGACATTAGGTCCCCCAACCAGTATAATAATATTTGGTGCATCGAGAGGACGAGAAGAGAGTGCTTAGCCAATGAATCTTAGTAAACAGAAAATTAGAGATTAACAATTAAAATTAATACATAAAGCTAATTCACCCCCCCTCTTACGTTAAACCACCACCCTATTGGGACTTTCATTGGTTACCTATGATTTAGGATTATTCAGTATTTGCTTCCTATACTCATCATCCATCATCTAGAACCATAGAGGTAGGTGAATGACAAATGATGGGTATGCATGAGATATCAAATGATGGGCTACTATACCCGATATCCATGATGGATATTGGATAGGTCCTAATATATATTGCCCATATGATGGTATTGGCATATGATATCTATCCCATATAAATGCATTTGATACCATAATGGTGATCGTAAATCACTAATTGTGGGAGTTATTTGTCTTCATGTGAAATGCAACCTTCAGTGGCACTCTTTTTCCTTCTGCTTCGGGTTTTTTACATTCTATCCTTGTAAAAATATGCCCATCTCTTTCTTGGAACAATATGATTTGAAGTATTTCTTGTTATATGTTCTCTCCCTCTCTTTGATTGAGAGTTCTAGTCATCTCTTGGAGAATTCTTGTCCTTGATTCTCTTCATGACACTTGAGAAACTTGGGCTATGTACATTCACCCTAATGGAAGCATTGCTTTTTGGTTGTAGTGATCTAACATAGGAAAATAAAGTAAGACCTAAAGAAGACTTATCACATATCACTATGAAAACCTCTAAATTCTTGGGGTGATGGAAAAATTCCTCAAGTTCATCAACATTTTCAATACTTCTGTTAAACACCTCAATTGGCTTCTGGACAATATAAGTCCAAGAGGCAACTATGAGTAAGATCTTGAGGAAGAATTTGTATTGAAGACCCAAGGTGATACTTGAGATTCCAGAAATCTCTCATAGAACTTGCGATGAATACCTAAGGTAAGAATTGCGAGGCAGAAAATCCATTTCTCCATGTTTGATAAAGACCCAAGGTGATGATGATAGATATTATGTGGCCTAAAAGCTAATCACCCTTCCATTTACATCATTTATCTTCATTCAAATGAAACTTTCTCATTGTCATTCTTGTGTGATGTTTATAATGAATTCCATGAGCATATGCAATGATTGAGTGAATTATGATACGATCACAATACAAAGATAACTAGTCTGTCAATATTTAAATATGAAAGATATTGTAGAAGCTAATCAAATTATTTGGAAAGAATAACATCATCTAATATGAATCATATATTGAGTATGATTTATCAAGTGGCCATTAATATACAGACAAAAGGATAGGTTGTTAGGTGCTCTTTGGAGAAAGAGTTCATTAAATTAATCCTTAGGAATCTCTTAATAGTATTATACCTAAATTTTAATCAAGTTGATTCATGTCAAGGTTATGTATGTGATCCTTTCACTTGAGACACCTAGGGTATTTTATTGATAGATGACTATATTTTGATTGTGACGTAAAATTTTCACCTTCTCTCATTCAAATAATAATTAATCTAGAATTTTAGTTGAGTTTGATTTTATCTTATTCTTACTCTTCAGATTAGCTTAAGTATTTGTTAAGAAACATTTTTCAGGTCTTTAGAAGAAGAATTAACATTCACACATGTTGAGAGATTGATATACCATTCATCATCATATAGATACATTGAGGATTATTATATAAAACCATGTAGGATCATTTAAGATTCACTTAATAATGGATAATATATGGCCTATAAGCCAATCACATTTCCATATATCTCGTTATGTTCATTGAAATGAAATTTCTTCATTATCATTATTTTGTGATATTTGCAATGAAGAACATGAGCATATGCAATGACTAAGTGAATTATGATGAGATCAATATACATGGATCACTACTCTTTAAACATATGTTCGAAATATTCCTATTCATGGGATATTTGAGAAGGACATCGAATTATCCAAAAAGAATAGCACTATCTGATCTGACTCATTTGATGAGTATAGCTGATCCTATAGCCATCGATGTGGATACACAAAGGATAGAAAGTTGGTGATCTTTGGAGAAAGAGTTCACTAAATTGATCTGTATGAATCTCTGAATGGTAATTATACCTAATTTTCAATCAGGTTGATTCATGTCACAGTTAGAGATATGGTCCTTTGACTTGAGACACCAAAGACATATTGTGGATGGATGATCGTGTTTGCATTATGACTTACAAGTCCCTAACCTTCAGATCTCTAAAACATCATATATTGGGTACACCATGAAGTCCTTGAATATGATTGTTTTGTCAAGATAAGATATGCTGGGATCTAAGGCTCAACAAGCTCTCCAAGGTTTCGACCAAAATAATGATTGCAGCGAAGGTGTTGAAATCAAAATATTCATTAGAGTAGATGAAGCAGAAGCACCAAGAATAGATGATCTCATCATCCATTCTAGGTGATCTTATCATCTAGTATACAATAAAATTCATACTTACATGGATCATTTGAAAGAGTTCTTCAACCGTTCAAGCGTTCGGCCTCTAGCGGTATCCACACAGTCTCCGGACGATCGGATCTCCTCTTGAACACTTGTCACCATGAAAGGAAGAGAAGAGCGAGGAGAAGTTCCACTAGGCTTGCATGGGCATGATAACATGCATTTATAACTTAAATTATTATCCTAATTAACTCATATTCATACTTATTTTATGCGAATATGATGCATGTTATCATAATTTTTATGAATTTTCTCCATTGGTATGCCATTACACTAAAGTTCATATTTATGCATAAATTAGGGATAATTATGTGCTTTCTTGATGATTAATCTTTTTGCAAGGTTAAATTAATAGGAATTAAGTTCTTTCCTTGACTTCTTTTGACTTAAGTAAATGATTTTAAAGGTTAATTATACGAAGGAAATTATTGGATGATTAAAAGAGAGAAATCTTAATGAATGCCTTTAGGTTATTTTTAATTCTTCCTATATTCTTCTTTAAAATTATCTTTTTAATAGCATTATATTAAGAAGAAAGAGAATTGTGATCCAATCGAGAAAATTTGAGATTAAAAGGAGTTGTATTTTCAAAGTTATTAATTTTTAAAGTTTTTAGATTTTTTTTGGATTTTTACAGATTTTTATTTTAATTATTTCTTACCTAAAATCGCGAAAAAGGGGGTTTTTATTCCACAGACCTCGCGGAGCTGATGTGGCACGGACGCTGACGTGGCGTGCAGAGCTGACATGGCGAGCGGGACCAGCGCGGATGCGACGTGGCACTGAGGCCACGTGGCAAGGCCGCGCATGGCCCACGAGAGGCGCAAGTGGAGCGGACACGTGGCAGGAGGCCACACGGGTCAACGCGGACGCCTGTGAGGGGTGCCACGTGGCGAGGGGGGCTGGCATGTGAAGGGCCCATGGGTTAGTGCGCCCTGGTAAGAGTATTGGGGCGGTAACGCAAGTGCTTACCGCCCCTCTACATTTTATACTTAGAGTTCTTATTTTTTTCTTCCGTGTGGGACTAAGTTCCCGTGAGTTTTATTTTTTGCAGGCAATGTGGCAGTACCGTATGCGTTGGATTTGATAGCGTCAACATAACGCGCGTCATCAGCAGCACGTGCTTAAATTCAGACCATCGATCGCTGATAACATGCTATATTTACATCATAAAACATGATTTTTGATGCATATTAAAGTATAATGATTTCATTTCCATGCATGTTATCAGACTTATATG
>CM044104.1:18900761-18932591 GCA_024174645.1 Lemna minuta
CGATTCAATGCTTTTCCGCTGCATTTGATGTTTTGATCAAAATTTCGGAAAGTTATCGACCTTAGATCCCATCAGGCGGATGGTCCCATTTTAACCACTCAATCACCTTCGAGGACTTCTTGTCAGATCCAATGTATGACGTTTTGGAGATCCCGTGGCTAGGAATTCGTAAGTTATAGTCAAAACACGATCATCCATCCACAAGATGTCTTTGGTGTCTTAGGTCAAAGGACCACGTACACAACTGTGACATGAATCAACCTGATTGACAATTTGACATAATACCATTCAAGGATTTATATGAATCAATTCAGTGAACTCTTGCTCCAAAGAGCACCCGCTATCTATCCTTAGTGTCTCAACACCGATGGCTACAAGATCAGCCATACTCATCATATGAGTCAGATCAGATAGTGATATTCTTTCCAGATAATTATATGTCCTTATCGAATATCCCACGAATAGGAATATTTAGAACATATGTTTAAAGACCAGCGATCACTGTATTATGATCTCATCATAATTCACTTGATCATTGCATATGTTCATGGACTTCATTACAAACATCACACAAGAATGACAATGAATAAAATTTTATTTCAATGAATATAAATAAAAGATGAAAGTGTGATTGGCTTGCAGGCCACATAATATCCATCAAGATCATCCACCCTCAGCATTTTAGGAGATTAACTTAAGGAATGAGATGCAATTATCCTTGGGCAAGGTAATTGAAATATCAAAGGAGTTCCCGATGATTTCCTACACGCATCAATACTAACTTGAGTGACCAATTAGGGTTTGATATTTTATCATATCCTAAGTCATTCATGAGTCTCCTACGGATGAAGGATTATATATACATGGTAACGATGATGGAAAGGTTCCATGAGGGAGTTCTTATTTACTCTATATCTCCTAGAGTACGTGGTGTAGCTTGACACCAAACAGACTGGTAACTCATCCTATCAATTAGCTTAAATCAATCCTTGATTCATTAATCTATATATTGATGTAGATAATTAAAACACGGGTGACTGTAAGGTGTAATTAGGTCTATAGAGTTATTACCTAGTGAGATATATGGACCTAGAGGATCACACAAATAAGGTTTATGGATGTTAGTAGATATAGAAAAAATTATGTGGGTTTTTATAAAAAAAATTCACTTATTAAATGTCAATAAATAGGGAGAGAATGACCACAACTCAAGGTGCCCATACCCGTCGTGAGGGAATTTTCTCATTTTTCTCTTTCTCTCTTAGTAAAGAGCTTTGAAGAGGAAATCCAACCATCTGGAGATTGTGTGGATACTGCTAGAGGCTAAAAATTTGAATAGCTTCAAGAACTCCTTCATGGGAACCCTAGAAGTATGTTATCTCATAAATAGTAGATGATACGATAATCCATTCTTGGAGCCTCATTGTTTTGAATATCATATTCAACTCATTCCGCTACACTTAATGTTGTGATAAAAATTTTAGAAGGCTTATTGACCTCAAATCCCAATACTCAATAAAAAATACTCACCAATCATAATCAAGACACTCAAGGGCAGACACACTAAATGTCAAACAATCTAGAGAAAGTCAAAGTTGAAGGCATCAAGTCAAAAATCCACCCATTGATGAGATGAATTCGTAAAGTCATTGAAAACCACCCAAATTCATGTCAAACTAAATAATGAACTCACCACTTTGAAGTTTTAATCATGAATTAATTAGTACAGTGGTGAATAAGGGTCAAATCCGTAAAGAATTAGGAGAAATTTCAAGTTTTTATTAAAATTTGATCAAATCGGATAATGAACTGAGTCACAAATTAGGAAAATTAGTATTTTTGCAAAGAAGACTCCCAGATGAATCCACGGAATCAAAATTCACTCAATTTAGATCATTATTCATGGAGAAATTGAGGAACAAATAGATATCAAAAAATCAATCGTGAAGAGAGAGAAACCAAATTTCACAAAATTAGAACTAATCTAACCTTCAAAATCAAAATCTGATGTTACAGGTAGGAGGAATAGTCGTAATCTAATTAATCATCGAATCAAGGCTTTTTCATTCCGCATTTCAAAAATGACAATTCAGAGTTCAAGCAGCGAATCCTTCCCACTCTCTTAACAAAATCTTGGTTTCATACACTCCTTGTACGCGGCAATGAGTCTAGAAGAAGAAGTAAACAAGAGACTTAAGGATTGAGATGTCCAAATGGTTCGATTAATCTAAACATCTAAGAATATATTTTCTATCGAAGATAGAGAGTATATATAGGCAAAATTTGGGCGTGGCCGTTGGATTTCACGATTGATCTGCGATCAACATCTTAGATAAAAGGTCAGGATGTGAATCTCATCATGAAGTCTCATTCGTCCAATCGAAGATGAAGCACTGAGATTTTTTCACGTTGCAAGTGAAGTTTGATCGTCTCGTAACATCTGTCATTTGATCTTCATCAAACGCTTGAGATATTGCCACGCATCAAAGGAGTCCATCGAGCGCATTCAATCCTGGTCGTTATAACTCCTCATATGAATGGCTAGGATTTATTCATGGTTGATAAAGCAAATCATTGTAAAATCACAATGCACCTCATACCTCTTTACTTAAGTGATCGTTAACGATTGCGATTAAACTTGAAAATTGGGCGCTCCTCATTTTTCCATGTTGCTTGCGATAAAATAAAAATAAACATAGTCCCAAATTAGAAAAATCAAAATAATGTGACATATATATAAGGGAGCGGTTCTATAAATCAAAATCGGCCTTTTAAGGGTACTTAGCGCTAATGACACGTGTTAATTGTGTCCCACGTGTGCGCCATGTGATGATAGTATGTGTATACGCCACGTCACCTGCTACATTACCGCGCACTTAAAAATCAATTTTTTATGTTTATTTAATTAAAATAAATTCAAAAAAAATTTAGAAAACTTTTAAAAGAATCCATACAAATTAGAAAATTCATAACTTTCAAAATACAACTCCTTTTGAATCCAAATTTTTAAGTTTGATTAGAAATTAAATAATCTATCATTCTATAATGTCAAATTTAATAAATAATAACAAAATAAATTTTAATCTAAAAATTCACACATTTTCTTTCAAAGATAAAACTCTAAAAAGTGAATGGGTGCATAAAAATGTTTCCTCTCATTATTTTACATTTTAAAACTCAATTACAATCTCAAATTTTAGAATCTGACTAATCTACTCTAAAATATCACTTTTAATTAGATAATCACTAAAATAATATATTTTGAGATTATAACTATAAATTGCATTGAATGATAGATATGCACTTAACATATGATAATATGCATAAGAATGGAATGTTTTATGCCTTAATTTGTATTAATTTATTTTATAGTTACTTGTCTAACTTGTATGTTATCACCCATGATTAAGTTTTTCATTTTAGTAATTTTTAGTTTCCTTACTTTAGATCCAAATTACTTGTTGTTATTTGTGTCTCTTTTCCATTTATTAAATTCTTTATTTATTTCTATATTTTGTGTGAGTCTACGGACAGCGAGGAAGACTTTCACACACTAGGCTGACTTTGAGAAAGTTGTATGTAGCCAAGAGCGTAAGGGGCAGATTCCTTGGAAAATTGATGCTAGACAAGATGAGTCTAGGGAGTCAGTCAGAGAGTTAACTTGAGGCCTACTTGTTCTTTACCTTGTAAGACCACTCAAGATCTATGACAAGCAATTCACTTGGAGCACGTGTGGATTGGTGATAAGGTTCAAGGACTTCGAGACACAAAGCCGGCCCAAAAAGTAGTAGGGAGCAATATGTGGAGCTCTAGGAGTCAGCCTGTGGGAGACCAACGAGCAGCGGTGATAACAAGCTAATTAGACATGATAATACATGATTATTTATGCATATTAAGGCATAAAAGATTTCATTCCTATGCATGTAATCATATTTATGAGTATTTATCTATCATTCTATGAAAAAGTTATTATAATCTCAAAATACTTTAATTTAGGGTTATCTATTATGACTTAAAGATAAATTATTTTATAACCTATCTTTACATGAGATTATAAGCAGTTTTTAATGTTAAATAATGAGAGAAATCATTTTTATAAACATTCACTTAATTTTCTAAAGCTTAATTTTTAAAGAAATGAATGTATTTTTCAAATAGAAATTAAATCTCTTGTTATTTATTAAATTTGACCTTTTAGAATGATAGATAATTAAATTTCTGATCAAATGAAAAAAATTTGGATTAATTTGGATTAATTTGGATTTATATTTTGAAATTTATGAATTTTCTAATTTTTAGGGATTTTTTCAGAATTTTTCTGAATTTTTCTAAATTTTTAATGAACTTCTAAAGATTTTCCGAAATTAAAAATCAATTTCTCTAATTAAAATCAATTTTTCAGAATTTTCTAAAGTGCGCAAGTGATGTAGCGCGATCAGAGCCGTCCGATCGTGTCGCAATCGAACGGTCGACGCAGGAGGTGACGTGGCAGCGTAAGGGGCGTCCGATCATGCGAAGGATCGTGGCCCTTGATCTTCAATTAAGGAGAGGGGGTACTTGGCGCAATGGGATTTGTCAACGAATTGTTTTATAAACGATTTAATCAGAGCCATCGAGCTAAGGAGTTATAATGGCTCTGATCAAATCGATTGAAAACGCATCTGAGGCGTCTAATCGCGATCCAACAACGTGCATTTCTTAGGCATTTTAAAACACACGCGACGTGGCTTCATCTCGAGCGTCCGATCGCGATCCAACGGCCATGACTAAACGGTAACGATTCATGATCATGTGTTTCATCAGAGCGTTTGATGCGTTTCATCAGACAGTTACGCCCAAATCTTCTATAAATTGAGATGTTGTTCGTATTTGTAAAGCATTCGAGAGCAATTCGATCAAATTGAACCTTTTAGACACCAAATCTCTTGAATTTCTTGATCTCAATCGCTTCTAGACTCATTTCCGCATCCACAGAGTGCTTAAGATCAAGATTTCGACGATCGACAAGGAAGAAATCAACGCTTGCACTCCACAATCGTGATTTTTAGATTTTTTTTATGAATAGCCTTGATTTTGCCGATTAATTAGATCAATTCGATCGCAATTGTGCGTTAGTGATTGCGTTTTATCCTAATCTATCTTCGTGTAGTGTTTAATTTCCATTTAGATTAGTAATTTAGCTTAATTTCATCTTTAATTTCAGTATTTTACAATTTAACGTTTCGAAAAAATCACCTCTCTTCAATCTTCAATTTCTCTGCAAAGTCAAACTCAAATTCGATGATTTTTGATTCGGTGGAATCATCTTCAAGTCCTCTTGTATAAAATACCATTTTCCCCAATTTTTATCATCGATTCATTGACTGATTCGATCAAATTTGAAGAGATCATCATAAATTTCCCTAATTCCTTGTGGATTCGACCCATATTTACCATTATACCCCTCAATTCGAGTTATTTTCATTAAATTGGTGAGTTTGGACTTCATTTTGACACAAATTGGTGTGCAATTGACGACCACATCGATTTGATTTGTCAAGCAGTATACCAAAGGAAGGTGGTGAAGTGAGATCACTAATCAAGAGCGTGAGTAGGTCAAAATATAAGCTTGTGTCTAAACTTTGATCTGACTAACCAAGCCATTTAATAATGGCTACTGAGGGACTTACAAGGTGAGAAGGGATCTAGGGGGTCTTTCCCCTTTTAGGACTAGCATAGGTGGTTTGGATACTGTGTCTAGTATAAAAAAATCTAGTTTACAAGTGACATGACCATTAGAGCAAATTATTAACGAATTCATAATAATATTAGAAAAAAATAAATACACAAAAAGATACTAATTCACCCCCCCCCCCATTCATATTTCACCATCCAATTAGGGAATCTTATAGTCAAGAGACTATTAGTCTTCCAATTTTGAAGATGCTTCTTTGTTTAATGTTAATGCATCAATTTCTTCAACTTCAACTCATTCGATTGATCATTTTCTTTTGCATAACATCTTGCTTAAAGTGATACTTCTTACAATAATTGCATTAGATTCCACCTCTTTTTTTTGAATTTCCAACTTCTTTCTCCTCCTTGACCTCTTCCTCTACGTGTGTTTCCTTCTCCATCACTTATTCATCTTCCTCCTTGATATCCTCTTCCTTGAGTAGAATAATCTCTTATTTTAATGGTCTTGTCCTCCTCATGAATTTGATCTTAATCTACATATGTCTCTATAGAGTTGATTTAAATGAGACCAAATAGCTTCTTCATCTTTTTTTCCTGATTCCTCAACTATTGATTTAAATGCTTCTTCTATGGATTGTCTTCTTTGTATATTCATTCTTTCTTCATGAACTAATAATAAACCCATAGGATCATCTTGTGTATAGGTGAAGAGATCCTTGGATTCTTCTATGTCTATAAAAATATGATCAAGCTTAGAAAGTAATCTTCCCAAAATCACTACAACTTTCTCTCTAGCCTTTCTTCTTCATACAATGAACATTTGACTTATGACAAGAGGAACTCTATTAAAATAATCTTAAAAAGAATCCTTATCCTTCATATATAATACTTTGTATTCTCTTCTTCAGTTTTTAAGTTCCCACCAAAATTACACTAATAACTCTTTGAAAATACGTCCTTGAGATAATCAAGCCTGATGAGATTTTTTACTTCTGATATGCTTGAAAAAATATCATCTCCATGATTTATTCTTCAACAATAATAAAACATTAGAATCTTTCTTTTTGTTCTCTTTTAACCCATTTTTCCTTCTTTCATTTTAGACATAACCATTTTCAACAATCTCTCGCAATTCTTGAAATTGAAATCATGATATCAGAGTACAATTCCACCAGGAATATTTGGTTCCTTCAGATTGTAAAAGAGTGAACACGAACCTCTACCAAAAAAATTATTGGAATCATAAAAAGATTACAATTAAAACTTTCTTATTTCTATGTAAACATTCTCCAACAATTTTTTTAAGCTCCTACATCTTTCTTATTTTCAATAAATAACTACTTCCTGCCTTTTGCCTTCAATTCTTGTCTTCAAAAAGCCTTATTCAACTGTCAAAACACCTTTCAATTGATGTGACAACAAGAAATCTAAGAATTAAACCAAGAAAGAAATCAGATTTGAAGGTGCATATAAGCTAAATTCAATCTTTTCGAGAATGGCTAGCTATCCAAAATTAATCCTAAAATACATCTTAAAAAGATTTGTAATCAGTCCTAAAATCTCAAATAAAAAAATAAAATTAGACCTAATCCAATCATAAATGAATTTTATGATTACATTTGTAATTTAGGCTTTATAAACTCAAAAATAAAGTCAGAAAAAAATCTTATTTCAATTTATAATCTTACTTTAATTTAATCAGAAGTAAGATATGTTGTAAGATTAATGATCAGAACAAGATAGAAAATCATGTCAAGATATAATCAGAAATAAAGATATAATCATGTCAAATCAATGATGTCAAATCTAATTATGTCAAGATATAATCAGAAATAAAATCAATGATGTCAAATCTAATTGGTCTAGAAAAACAAGATTTAACAATAATCAGAAAATCTGAAATTAAAATCACAAGAAATAAAGATAGACAAATAGAATTAAAAGGAATGAAACAAAAAAAATCAAATTAAATAAGACATAATATAAAAAGGAGATAAATTGGAGAAAAAAGAAGAGATGAACAAAAATTAAGATATCTTTCGAGAAAGAAAAATATAAAAAACAAACAAAAAATGTATTAGAAGAGTGAAACGTGAAGCTTTAAAAAATATGAACAAGAAAATGGTTGAATAATAATGAAATCAGAAGAAAAGAATTCAAAAAGGCAAAAAAAAATAGATTGGAATAAGTCAGAAGTAAATTTTCAAATTGTTGAACGGCCAATCAAAATAAATCTACAAAACACCTCAAAATGAAAAAATTTCCAAACTAGGGCCTTTTTGAGGTTGAGTTTAAATAGAGGTCACTTAAGACGTTGATTGAGAGAGATCGCTGCAAGAAAGCTTTGAGAGATCGTGACAAGAGAGAGCTTCGAGAAATTATTGCAAGAGTGCCTAGAAACAAATGCAATTGTCGAAGGGGAGAATGTCATACATCTAGGGATTTTAGGATTTTTTTTTTTTTTGGTTTTAAGGTACCTAAAACAAAATTAAAAAAATAACAATTGGATAAAATTCAATAAAATTTCAAATTGAAATAAAAATATATAACAAAAATAATAGCGATAATAAAATAAAAACAATGACAATTTTTATCAATAAATGAATGTTGATGTTGTATAATATTGAAAATGTACACATAGATATAAAAAATAGACATCAAGGTAAAATCTTTTGATGATAGATAACAATGTTAAACCTAATATCCATGTATTTTACTAATGTCCATCTTTATGACTTTTTAGGATACTATATGGGAGAATGATGATGATATTCAAACAGCCTAAATATGATAATAGAAACTGAATAATCTTGAGCCTATTCTTAGCCGTGTCTATTTTTTGATGTTGACGTGGGTCAATTGCTTGAGCAATTAGTATTTTATCCTGCAAAACAAATCTTTCTTGCATCATTCTGGATAAAATATCAATCATTATCTCAAATTAATCAATATAATATTTCAAAAACATTGATAAATCAACAACCTTAATTATCATAATAATATTGAACTAATATACATGGCATGTAGCAATCATATGGTATTAAAAAATACTTATTTGTCGATTTTATGAGGTAGCTAGAGATGACAAGAAAGTATAATGTGAAGTAACATCAACAATTGAGGTTCATACTTCACGAGGTTCATACATCAACCTAATATGTAATTTTTCCCCAACAACCATCACAACTTCTTGAGCTTCGGACAAATCATGGAGAGAGCTATGCGTATGCATTTTGATGGATATAAATGTATAATATAGAACACGAAAAAGGAGAATTCTTTTGTGTATTCAAAGCATTGACAAGACAATGTTTGACGTAAAAATGGAACATTTTCTTGATCACGGAATTATGTGAGAAGAGATAAGTGATACTTGGTTATCCCATAAAAGATTTGGAAACGTGAATCATAACCCTTTGAAACCTTTATGAAGCAAGAGAATGGATTAGTTACTAGTCATTTCTAACAAAGATGATGTTTGTGAAGGCTGTGTTTATGATAAGAAAAAGAGTATCGTTCTCAAATGATATTCTTGGAGAGCTAAAGCACCTATAGACCTGGTCCATGAAGATATACATGGACCTATAAAGACACTTCATTAAGTGGAAGCTAGTATTTCATGTTATTTGTAGATTACTACTGATGAATGAGTTGGATTTATTTCAGGAAAGAAAAGTTTGAATTTTTTCAGGAGTTAATTGAATTTAAAGTTATGGAGATGATTATCTTGAAAGTTCTTAACCAATGGAAATATTTCAAACAATAAGATTTTTGTTAGTAGTTTATGTTAAAAAAAAATTTAAGGTATATCAATTTGACATAAAATCTGCCTTCTTAAGCAAATTTTTAAAAGAAATCTCAAGGTTTTGGACTCAAAGGAGCAGAGGGAATGATTTATAGGTTGAAGAAAACTTTACATGGCCTAAAACAACAACAAAGAGCACGGTATGGGATATTAGGTTCATATTTGATGAAGTATGGATTTGACAGGAATGAAAATAAGCACATATTATACGTCAAGTAAAGTGAAGATGATATTTTCCATGTGAGTACTTATGTTGATGATATTTTAAATGCTAGTATACATAAGGTATTCAACTTTTCCTATTTAAGAATTCAAGGACATGGTGGTGTCTAGATTTTAGATTACAGACCTTGATTTGCTTCATCATTTTCTTAATCTTCAAGCATTTTAATTGGAAGAAGGTATATTGATATCCCAAGAAAGGTATTCCATACATCTACTCAAGAAGTTTCATTTGAAATATTTCAAGACATGTGCTACCCCATTGAAGGTGAACGAGAAACTTTGAACAAATGAAGATTTACCAAGTACTGATGAAACATTTAATATTAGTATTATTAGAAGTTTGATGTATCTTAGCATGATAAGGTGAGACACTATGCTATTAGTTAGCATAACTTCAAGCTTTCTAAATTCTCCATCTAGACATCAGCTTGGATAAGTCAAGACAATTACAATATATATGTGACGAGACGTGACCGCGAGGTCGTCGATTTCACACGGTCTCGCGTCAAAAATAAAGCTTAATTTACCAATTTGGGGAATTTAGAGAAAATTGAAGGGTATAATGGTAAATAAGGGTCGAATCCACAGGGAATTTAGGTATTTTCGAGATATCTTTTGGAATTTGGTCAAATTGGACGATGAATTGAGGTGAGAAATTAGGGAAAATGATATTTTTAGAAAGAAGACTTCAAATCGATTCCACGGAATCAAAAATCGTTGAATTTGGACTTAAATTCGCGGAGAAATCAAGATTCAAAGTGGAGAGAAATTTCGGGCGATTGAAATCGCGATTTTGAATGAATTTTTATGAAATTGAAATCTAAAACCTAATCTATACGAAAATTAAAGATAATAGGAGGATAATTAAGGTAAAACTGCTTCCACTAAACCCGTTTAGTGATCGAAATGTCGCGATTAAGCCGATTAATCGCGAAGAACACCAAGATCGTCACGCCGAGCTTCAAGCGTCAATTTCTCCCTCAATTTTCCACCAAATCTCGACTTCTACCCCTTCGTGGATGCGGAATTGAAAGAGGAGGAGGAAGAACTCGAGAGAAACGAGATGATCGGTGTCTATACAAGTCAATTTGATTGAAATCCAACTCGAATGCATACATCGACGAAAAACAAGGCTATTTAAACTAAATTTGGGCGTAACCGTCCGGTCGTTTCGATCGACGGTTACGATGAAACGGTCCATCATGGACCGTTTCGATTAAGTCCCAGCCATCCGATCTGGATCGACGGCTCTGATCTTCCGCGTGGATTAGCGTTATAAAAACGCTTCGATTTTGCTCCTTGGATCACGATCCGACGGCTGAGATGCGATCCGCGCCGACGCATCTCGGCCGTTATAACTCTTTAAAAATGCCACGTGCGTGATTGATCGTCGGTGGTCCACGGCGCATGCGATCGACGCGCGTCGATCGATCGCCCGTTTGATCCGTCGCCCCTCGTCGCGCCACGTCGCTAACATCAGGGCCGTTATAACGCCCTTAAATCGCACGTGTTTGATGCCTGATCCGTGGACGGTGCTCACGTGATCGACGCGTGAGATCGACGCGCGTCGTCGATCCAACGCTCCTCCTCGTGCCACGTCACCTGAAATAGGTAAGTAAAGTGTGGGTTAGTCCCACACGGGAAAAAAAGGAAGAGATCGTCGGGTTTATAACACCCGACGATCTGTAAGGTTATGACCCTTCCCCTATAGGGAAGGCTGAAGAACCTTATTATGTATGATAAATAAATATAATATATATAACGTGCCACGTAGGCACGCTGTGCGGGTCCGCATGGCTCTGCCACGTGGCCTTGCGTGCCACGTCGCACCCGCGCGGGCCCCGCGCTTTTTACATTTTTTTTATATTTATTTTTAACGTTTTTAAATAGAAAATAAAATCAGAAAATTTAGAAAAAATCCCTAAAAATTGTAAAAATTATATCTTTTAAAATATAACTCCAAATTAATCCAAATTTCTTTCATTTGATCTGAAATTTAATTATCTATTATTCTAAAAATTCAAAATATTTAAATAACAAGAGATTTAATTTATATTTCAAAAATACATTCATTTTTTAAAGATTTAAATTTAGAAAATTAAATGAATGTTCATAAATATGATTTCTCTCATTATTTAACTTTAAAAACCATTCATAATCTCAATTAAAATTGATTATAAAATAATTTATCCTTAATTTATCACAATTAACCCTAATTTAGTGCATTTTGAGATTATGACATAAAATTGCATAGAATGATAGAAATGCACTCAAAGTATGATAACATGCACATAAATGTAATGTTTTATGCCTTAAATTGCATTAATAATCATGTTTTATCATGTTAAGATTGCATGTTATCAATATGGTATAAGAGAGAATGAATAATTCTATGATAGATTATCTAAATTTCAGTTGACTACCTGCAGTCTTCTTCAAAAGCTGAATATGTTTCTACTGTGAGTGCAAGTGATGGAGAATTCTCCCAAAGCGAGAACACTAGGGTTCCTAAAGAACCACAATATGCTTTAAGGAAGAGAATCCACCCCCAACTACAGCAACATGCCCTCCTCCTCCTCATCAAAAAGTTTGAGAAACTCACAATCCATGAAGTGAGTGACAAAGACCTCTCTAAATCTCTAAAAGAGAGTGTAGACCCAATGGGGATTACCTCCCCTCCTCTCCCATTTACAAATTGATCTAAAGATTGGCTTGGTCAAAAGGAATTAACTTTTATCCCTAGATACTTAGAACTCTTTGAAGGACCAAGTCAACCACCTATCTACCTTTGATATAGGTTCCCTATTGTCTAAACCCCAGCCACCATATCATAGGTACCTTGTATAGTTGCGAATAATGATCTCAAGAAACATCAATAGGAACACTTTTGTGAAATATCCCTTCTTTCATTGAAAACCTACCTATAGATAGAAATTTTAGGGGAGATCTAAAGGATGAACTTACCTTCTTAGTATACTTCAAGACAAATCCTTTGCAAGACTATCATCATGCAGTTAGCCATCTGAAGCTTTGCAAGTGAAGATCACCTCCCATCTACATAAGACAATCACGGTTACTGAAGAAGAAGCTAACAGGATATCACTACCCGTTATAATTAGGGTCAAAGGCCATCCGTGGATCCAATATTCTACGGTCAACACTCTACAGAACTTACCGAGAGGGCTCCTCACAACCACAGACTCCTTCGTGAAGCCACTGTCATCAGAGAAACCCGATGACCTCACGGGAACGTGGATGCAGCAAAAACGACGACAGGGGAATACACATAGAATGATCTGGTGCAATCTCCATATCACGACGTCAGAGCATGTGAATACTCCCGACGAAGAAAGACTTCAGCTCTCCTTCTTGTACGGCGGCGGTTCACACCATCATCAACAAGTGTATCCGGAAGTAGCGTCTACGACGGTCGTCACCAACAATCCGGAGAACTATTTATCTCCCGACGCCTGCAACCATCACCGATAACACGTGCAGGGTATCAAAACGATCCGCGTCAGTCCACAATTCCGAAATTTAAATGGAAATGGCTGTACGCGTTGACCCCGTTGACAAAGGATCGTAATAAGCCAGAAGACGCCTCAACAAATGCAACAACCGCTCGTAACTTCCTCGATCTCCGATTACGAGACTCTTCGTCTCCTGTCTTCTCTTTTCTCAAATCTCTTGCTCTATAAAAGAGAGAAGTGTCAAAAACAAAGACGGTATTATTATTGAATGAAAAGTTGGTTCTTGTTACCGTTGGTTACTCTGTGTGTTCGCGCCCATCCCGTTCTCCATCGACCCCTTCCGCATCATCTTCGTCTCCCGAGTTCTACCTCCCTATTCCCTCCTCCCTATCATTCTGTCGCTTTCAATCACTACCGTCAGAGGATCGTCGAGGAAATCCGAATCGGTTATCGACTCCAGGAGTGTCACTTCTCGCCGTCTGAGGTATTCATCCTTAATTTTAATACAGTGATAACGTTCCGTTCCAATATCTTAAGTCCACATTAGACTTAGGGTCCTCTCTAATCTCTCACGTTCACTGTCTTTTCCGACACCCTCTCTCCATCCCGATCTGCTCTCATCTTTCACCCTCTCACCGTCTTCATATTTCTACTGTTTCCCTGTTTACTCACGCCGTCCCCTCCCTATCCTCATTCTCTCTCTTATCGCCCCGATCTCTTCCCTATTCTTATTTCGTATATTCTATATTATATCTGTTATATAACATTCTTTTTCCTGTTCAATATCTAAATTATCTATTGTCATTCTTCTACCCCTTATATTCTCAATTTGATATCACTTCATAGGTCCTCCCCATATTGTAGGATTTAGATGCCTTGTCTAAAATTATCCTACATCAGCAAGTCAACAAGGTATTTGTCTCAACATGATTCTAAAAATATTTAGGGGTGACTAGAAAAGGAGCTTTCACTTTTTTGTGATAGCATGTTAGAAATTTCTACGACCAAGAATCTTGCTTGTCATTGAAGAAAAAACATATAGAGATCAAGAATCATAATATTAGAGAAAAAGTTAATGCGGAGCTATTGATATGCAACATTGCTCAACTCACGATCAAGTTGCTGATGGCTTCATCAAAGCTTTGCATCAAGGAGCATTTGAGAAGTCTAGAGATAAGCTTGGAGTGAAGAAGTCAACATTTAGGAATAAATATCGGTAATGTTGGCTTACCTTAGGTGGTGCTGATTGTCATCGACTAATATGCTTTCATTGAATAGAGTTAGTCAATTATTTTGTTTGATTGTTAGGATTTTTAATGATGTAATTATTAGAGTATGGAATGAGTATGATCGTTTTTCTTTGTATGTCTGCCATGTGTGTATTTGGCTCCATCTCGAGGAAGAGTAAAAAAGGAGTGTGATCTCTTCTCCAAAAATTTCTTCTTGAGTTTTGGATGTCGTCTTCCTTCCACCTGCTCCCCTTTCTCCCCTCCTGATGATGACTACCTTCTTCCTTTCTCAGTTCTTCCATCTCCCCTTAACAGCATCCCTCATCATAAGATATCATATATGCTTGGTAGGGATTAGTAGGCATTCAACTTGAATTCCTTCTTTTGCATTTTTGTATCTTGTGGGGAACCTTTTCATAAGTCTATTTAGCATTGGGTGCTTTGTAAGGTTCACATTCTCCTCCTTTCATATCATGTTTTTGAATGACTGTTTATGTAATCTTCCCTTAGAACTTTTCAAAAATATCATCCTTCTCCTATTCCTCTTGAGTGTTGAGAGAGAGGAGATGATGATTTCATAATGCTAATAATAGAATATTAGAAATCAAAAGAATGAGTTAGAGAATCAAGATATTTATCTATGCTAAAGCAAAGAAATTCAACCAGAAAAAATAGATGGATAAGATATTAAAGTGTAGGGGGTTTCGATGTGACACCTTGTGAATAAAGTATTTTGGAGATTTTTTTTCGTTCAGATAAAGAGGCACTCAAAAAGAAATAGAAATTTTGATCCTAATCTCTTTAGATAAAGAGAGCTCTTTAATAAGTTTCAACGAGGGCAAGACATCAGATTTGTAGAAGATTCCAAAGCTTTTGTACAAGACAAACTTGACCCCAAACAATAATATATGCTCTAAATGAGCTTAACCATTTAATACATAGTGATCATAGACCAAGCATAATTTAAAATTACAAATCTGTCCTAAATTGATTACCTTATTAATCTCTCACTGATACTCACCTCCAAGTTTTTATTTTTGTTCCACAAGCGGAATCATCTAATGACCCTTTCTGGAGATGCTGCATAGAGTGTTTGGATACCAGTGAAAATTAGTAGAAGAAGAGCACCCGTCAAGGAAAATATGGTCCATGGGTTAGTGAAGTACTTCTGCATGAGATGAGCGCGCCACTTGTGGTGAGAGACTGAACAATATTTCATCAATTCTTCGTATACATCACTCAAGTACTGTTCTTGGGGTTCCCAAATGACTTCTTTTGTGAGAGAGTTAAACATCTCAGCTGTCTCGGAGTTGCTGCCAAGCAGGCTCTCTAAGATTCCGCGTCTCTGGAGGATGGCAACATCATTAGCAGAGTCAATAAGAAAGTCCATGAAGAAGCAGTATTCAGTAAAATGTGCAGAAATATGTGTGCAACACTGCTCCAAGGCCATAAGATTCCTCAGCTCACTACATTTTGAGTCATCCACTAACAAACAAGGGATTTCAAGCTTCCCATTATTAAAGGAAACTTTCAATTGACCAGCTGTCTTTAAAGGAACCTTCTTCTTGAATTTGATCCCAACATCTTCAAGCTCTGTCGCGCAAGGAATCCTTTGTGGAGCAGTCAATAATTTTGGACGACCAAAGTTTACGATATAAATCAGAAGTATTATCGTCTTCAGTATCAATGTCGATATCTTAGTCGGCTCAAAGGGTCGGCGATGATCCTGTGGTTCTTCAAGATCTATGCTAGGATCAAAGGATAGATGGTAGAGATGCAGAATATGTTTTATCTTTTCCTCTTCGGGGCTTGAGGAGAGCATTATGTTGAATTTGCTGAGAATCAGGCTCTGGAAATCAGAATGATCCTCCAACACTAGATGATGCAAGTGGGGCATTCTCTCGTAGAGTTTGATAACCACAAAGTAAGGAATCTGGTTTTCAAGCAGGCTCAGATCTCTCAGCAAGAGATTATAAGCCCCTTTGACTTGGGTGATAAAAGATTAATTCGACTTGAAGATAAGCCCTAAGAAAAATCCAATAATAAAGCAGCCATCAATCACGAGCATTTCTGCAAATTCATCGTCTGAGAGCTTCAACTTCTCTGCATACTCATCTCTTGCTTGATCCAAGCAATCAAAGACTTCCTCGAAGAAAATATCAAGAGTGTTCGCGGGTTGAGAATCTAGGATGTCGCGGAGAGTCTCCAACTTGACTTCTTCCATGGGCTGCAATTCTTCCTTTCGTCGATGCAGAGGGCCAATGGATACGATTTTGGGCTCATAGGCTTCAGGGTCAATATTCCTTAAATAGGAAGGGACTCTCCAGATAAAGGGTTGCCTAGAATTTTTTCTCTTACTTACCTGGGGAAGCTTGTCGATTTTTCTTCTCAAAGCAAACACGATCTCCCGAGGCCCCTGTTCGAGATCAACTTGACTGGATCCCTCTTTATCGTCCGCCGCCATCGCCATCGCCATTTTTGCCTTCTTTGTAGACTTGTTCTATACAAAGAACTCACGATTAATCCCTGATCCGCTGTATGAACGTCTAGAATTGCGTGCCGCACGGTTGAATACTGGACAAGAATCTGTATTATATCGTCTAGATAATGATAATGACAAGAATCAGTCCTTCCCGCTGCTCCATTGGAAATATCTTTCAGCTTCTTATCTGTGGCTGTCTTTCATCCTCCCATCCCTTTCTCCTGGACATCCAATTATCTGTGTATGAACGTCTAGATCGACTGCAAGTCCTATCACTTCACAAAATGAAGTGTCATTGGAATCAGTCCTTCCCGCTCCCCCTTCTCACATCTGTCCACGATTTTTGTGACGCTTGTATTCGTTCTCCTTTCCCTTTCATCCTCGTCATCTCGACCTGCTGTCGTCGACATTTTCTTTAATTCACTGACAACAAACTTAAGTATTCGCTCTCCTATCCCTTTCATCCTCATCATCTCTACCTGCTGTCGTTGACATTTTATTTAATTCACTGACAACAAACTTAAGTATTCGTTCTCCTATCCCTTTCATCCTCATCATCTCTACCTGCTGTCGTTGACATTTTATTTAATTCACTGACAACAAACTTAAGTATTCGTTCTCCTATCCCTTTCATCCTCATCTTGCGATCTTTCTCCTCCTGTCTCTACGAACACCAAACTTATTTATTCAATTTGATCGAGATGTTTGATTGAACGGCTGCCAGCAAGACAGAGAAAACGAAATCAATTTGGTGTCATCTAGCGGGTGAAAGAAAAGGTCTTCTGTGTTTAGGGAGAACTTAGGGAGGAAGGGCAGTTCGGCAGAAACCCTCGATAACAAAAACTGGGCAGCAAAAACGGGGATGGACCTCAACCCCCAAATCGCAAGGCTAGATCATAGAGACCTCGCGGATGTATTCGGCAGAAATCTCCAGCCGCCTCTCGGTTGGCCTGATCTCGGTGCTTGAGATCAGTTCTTGGACTAATCGGGCGTCAGACCGATGGCCCCGATTTACTTTGGATATGTGGCTGATGGCCCCGATTATAGGAGACAATGCAATAGAATCCTCTCAATATAATTATTCTACTGGAAGAAGATCTGACCAGTAAATAGGTCGCTTTCTGCGGTTTTAGTCAATTGGCTCAGCCATTTTGATTCGTATGAAGTAATCTCCGAAGTCAATTCATTTCTTAGATTGACTATTAGATTTAGACATTATCCAATCCTTCAACAGATTCTCCCCAAGTTCAAATCAAACTGAACAGGTGACTTTCCTTTTTCAAGAAGTAATTCTGCAAGTCCTTTAGAAAGAAACAATATTCAAACAATATGAAGATTTTGTGAACCCTGATTATGGCAAATGATCAACAATGAATCTTTCAATAAAATAAAACGTACATTGATTAATAGTGGAAGCAGATTCAGCGATCTGCTTGAGTATAGCTGTGATCAATGATGAACTTGTAACGAAAGGACTTTTCCTTATATTCAATCAAGAAAAATTCTTTCGAGTCTTGAAATCTCGTTCGAGTCTTCCTACTGCAAGTTTCAGTGACGAATCATCAAGAAATCAGTAATCCTCTCTGATAGATCTTCAACGAGGATAGATCTCATCAAGTTTGAGCCAAGAACCTCGATAGATTGAAACCAAACAGAAAAAGTTTCACCAGGTACAAATCAAAGAAATCTGGACAGATTTTAAGCAAAGGAGAGATCTCAGCAGGGTTCTTGCTCTTGCACTGATACCATGTCAGCCTTTGACGCAGAAGCTGATGAAGAAGCGCAACCTAATTACCTGAAAATAATTTTGGAGAATTCAAAACTTTCTTCATTAAAAAACTTTAATTACTAGAAAAAATGTCAGGTAATGTCGACCGCTACTGTCTATCATGATAGCCATCACAAACTACAAAAAGCGGCTGATTTTATCTCAATTTTATCTCATAGAGAATTAATGTTTTTTTATTAAATTTCCTGAAAACTAGTTGGTGTTTTTCTCTCTATTGAAACAACTCATTCTTGTAATCTCCTAAGAAAATGCAGTTGATGGCCTCCACCTAAATCTTTATTCCAACCCATCCCTGGCCATGGGATCTTTAGAATGTCATTTATAAAATACGGCATGAAGTCATCGAAGATGATTGTGGTCAAGATGGGATCATCTACCCTCGATACTTGCAGAGAGTGACTCAAAAAATAAGATGTAATGAAATCCTAGCGATTAGTAGAAATATTACACGATTTCCCAATGATTTCTTCCACGCATTAGAACTAACTTGAGGGACGGATTAGGGTTTGGCATTTGATTATACCTTAAATCATTCATGAGCCGTGTACAGACGAAGGATTATATATACACGATAACCTATGACCAAAAGGTTTCATATAAGAGTTGTTATACACTATATCTCCAAGGACACATAGTGTAGCTTAGGACCCAATGGGCAGACAACCAAACTTGGCGATTGGGTTAAGCACCTAATTAATCTATATGGTGGTGTAAATAATTAATAAGGTTGACCAGTAAAGTGTTATTGGGTCTATAGATTTATCAATTAATGAGATATATAGGCCTAGAGGATCACACACATAAGTTCTACGAATGTTGGTTGATATAAACATAATTATAAATATTTTTACAAAAAAAAAATCAGCTTATCTAATGTCAATAAATAATGGGAAAATGAAAACAAGTAAAGGTGCCCTTGCAAGCCTTGTGACAATTATATGGATATCACTAGAAACTCGACACTTGAATAGCTTCTAGAACTCTTTCAAGTGAACCCTATAAGTATAAATTCTCATCTATATTAGATGATATGATCATCAGTTCTTGGTCCCTTGGTGTTTTAAATATCCAATTGAATGTATTACATTGCATTCGATGTTTTAATCAAAATTTTAAAAGGATTATCGACCTCAGATCCTAACAAATGGGTGGGATGCTCAAAGACAACTATGATACTGGTAAAAAGGATCTATGTGATAGGTGGATACTAAAAAAACCTCATGAGTGTATAAAAAAGGTCCAATGCAAAGGGTGGGTTTTCAGACAATGAAGACCCAAGGTGATGATTAAGAATCCAAAAAAAACCCTAGAGGATCCTTGTGCCATCTTCTATGTGTATTAACTTTTGTGGCTTAGTGTTCCACCTAAGCACCAAGTGCACCTATTCTCACTAGCTTGAAGTTCCATCTATGTACTCTTTATGCACCTTAAACTTAGTGGCACTTTTTGTGTGCCTCATTCGAAGTGTCTTGGAGTGCTACGATGTGTACCTTATCTTCTTTTTATTGAATGTGCGACAGATGGATCATTTATGTGTTTATCCCCAATGGCCTGAAGTGCCACATAAACATCTTTTGTACTCCTCATCTTACATATATTATCTTTTGTGGCCTTGAGAGACAGCTCAAAAGGGGAAAATCTCATCAATGAAGGAGCCACATCATCAGACAAGTCATCATTGACATTACCAGCCTTCTTGGAGCCTAATGAACATCAAACTTGAATCTACTCCTAAATATGGTAATCTATTTACGAAACTGCAAAGTGGTATCATAATGACAAGGCTAGTATCATCATATTGGGGCCCATATATAGACGTCCCTTCACCCTTCCTCCCCTCTATGAAATAACAGGGATAGTTGAACTTATGAATGTACAGAATCTTTAAAGGTGATCCAATTGTATCTCTCTCTCTCTCTCTCTCTCTCTCTCTCTCTCTCAAACGTACACTGAATTGTACATAAACTAGCCCGTCCTGTTTATTGCACTTGGATTTAATGGAAGCAACAAAGAGACAAAAGTAACAATACACATTCCGTATTCGCCCATCATCTGAAATCCCTCGTCCGCGACAGCCAAATCCATGCGCACCCCGTTTCTTTAACCTCCAAACACCTCTCTTATTCCTCTATCCATGTTTTCTCTCTCAACCCACCACGTCTCAGTGCCGGAATCCCGGAATGTAAGGCGCCCCAGTGAGCTTAATCCAGCGATTCCCCTGAATAAAAGGATTCACGGTGAACTTGGACGCCTCGTTCCTCCCAATGACCTTAAATCCTGGCCAGTTGACTCTCCCATTAGTCCTCGCTCCAGCTCCCCTATTTCCATACTCCGCATAATACAGAGTCTTGAGAGCGAAATCCCCCGCCCAAGGCAGCCACCCTTCAGCCCTGATAAAATCTCCGATCGTCGACTCCATCACAACGGTCCTCGAATACTCCTTCCAAGGACGACCCAGATAGCTCGGAATCTTGAACCTTAATGGGTAGAGCTTCGCTTCAGGAACGATCCTACAGTTATGAATAACGAGGCCGGTAGTTTCTCTCTTATCAGCGCGCCCATGAGCAGTTATAGTGTTCTGCTGGTTATCCAAGGGTTTGCGGACGATGATGAGGCAGTTTTGGAGGATGACGGCAGAGTCTCCGAAGATGAAGTCAACGGTGCCGGAGACAACGCAGTTACGGTAGAACTGACGGTGTGTTTGGGCATAGAGCGTGTCTTGGTAGCCGTCCATTCTGCAGTTGAAGAAGGCAGACATGTCCGATTGCACTCGGAGGGCGACGGCTTGGTGTTTTTCCGCGCCCGCCGTGTTCCTAAAGCCCATTGACTTTGCCACGAATCCTGTCCCTATCGCGGCTGCATTGGTATTCCGAATAATGTTAGAGAGAGGTAGGAATAAAGCGAGAGGAAAAGAGATACACAGGAGGAGAGAGAGATGAAAGAGTGTGAGAGAGAAATAAGAAGAGGGAGAGAGAGAAATGGGAAGAAAGAGGGAGAAAAATAGGAGGATGGAGAAAGAGAATAGGCACAGAGAGAAATAAAGGAATAGGGAGAGAGAAAGGATATGGACGAGAGAGATTGGAATAGGGAGAAAGGGAAATAGGAGAGAGACATAAATAAAGAGAGAGGAAGAGGGATAGGAAGAGAGAGTGAGTGCGAGAGATAATGTCAAGCAAGAGGAAAAGAGGGATTCGCGAAGACAAATAACGTCAAGAAAGTCGGAGAGAAAGAGCATGCAAAGGTCGAGAATGATAGAGCAGATGACGTTAAGAGATCAGAAAAAAGATCAAGTGAAGAGAGATGTAGACAGAGAGATAGCATTTGTGGAGAAAGAGGGGGGAGAGAGAGAATGATGTCAGAAGAGATGAAGAGAAAAGTAGGAAGATGCATAGTATGAGTAAAGGCGGAAAGAAATAGATTACAGTACGAAGAGAAATGAAGAGAGAGAAGAGAGAGGAACCGGCATTTTTAAGATACAAGAAAAGATGACGTGAAGAGAGAGGGAGAGAGAGAGGATGATGATCATAGCTATGGAGAGAGATTTACGAAGATGGATAATGTGAATAGAAGCTGAGAGAGAGAATTTTAATAAGGAAAATGGAGAGAGAGAACCGGTCTAAATGAGCAATTAGAAGAGATATAGATAGCTGTAATCTAGATAGAGAGAGGGAGAATATACCGAAAGTAGCAGTTTGGAAGGTGGGTGTTCCATCGACGAAGTTCTTGCTGCCAGAGACGATGGATCTCCTTGCTCCATCTCCATACATGAAGATATTGACCATGTCTTTCGTCACCATCACGCTTTCCTCGTAAATTCCCGCCTTCACATATATCACGTATCTTCCTGCATAATTCTTCGGAATATTGTTCAAAGCATCATTTATCCTCTTATAGTCACTCGCTCCGTCTTTCGCCACCACAGCGTTGGGTTTGACCTTCCCCCGTTGACCGATGCCAAAAGTCTCCGGTCAGCGGCGGAAAAGAACCACTCCGGATAGTTAATGCCTCCGGTCAACAGTCGCCTTCCAGGTAACTTGGTCAGTGACTCCGGAATCTGGAGAGCTTCTAGGTTGGCCAACGTGGCCGCCACCTCGGTGACGATAGCAAGAGCATTACTGGTCAACTCTGCCGCGTCAGCGATGATTTTTTGCAGCTGGGCTTTCAACTCTGGATGGTCAATGCCGTCTAAACAGGTCTGCTGATAAGAAATGACGGCGCTGAGCCACGTCTTGACGTCATCAGATTTTTGGGTCAGATTTTGGTCAACTTGAAGGTCAACGCCGGAGAAGATTCCTTCCAATTCGTCAACGGCTTCCTGTAGGAGCTGCTTGCAGTCAGAGAGCGCCAACTTTTGTCTCGAGTCAACGGGGCCTCCGTCAACGACGCTGATTTTTTCAGCCGCTGACTTTGACTCGTTGAGAGTGACGTGGACGGCGGCTTTCACTAATTCTTTTATGCTCACCGCGGTGTGGTTTCCGCCGAGGGCGTCGCTAAGGCTTTTCTCGCAGGCACTTTGGTAGTCTGTCACGGCGCACATGGCAGCGATTGACTCTTGAGGTCGGTGACGACACCGCCATTAGTAGCGGCGCCGCCGTCAGGGAGCCTTAAATTCAGCGCCAACTTTCCGGTGAGAGCGCGCTCACGGCGGCGACTATACCGACGATCACCGCCGCAACAGCTAAAAAGGTCAGCACAAAATTAAGATCTTCTTCCCGGCACCCATTTTGAAGAAGAGAGAGAAAGAGAGGGGGAGCCCCTAGGAGCGAGAAACTCAGGAATGGGGAGAAGGGTTTCTTCGTTGTTATATAAAGGATTAAGGGATGATCGTGTTTATCTTTCTATGTATAGGTTTTTGGGTGTTGTAGAGAGAGAAAGTGGGAAGTTGTCAACCAAACGATTGAAACCGTTGTGGTCTCTATTGGCTTCTTAGCTATTTTTAAGCTTGACAGGTAGCTCTCTCTCCTCGTTGCACCAGTCAGCCATAAGAAGTCGTATCTTGCCAAATATGGCAACGTCATCCGTTAATCTCAATGCGAGAGTCAAGGATAGTCACATATATGTATGCTACGTTCTTCTAATTACACGAACAATAAGAAGCTGACTTTCCATGAAGGCATAAAGCTACCCATCAAATTCCCTCTCTCTCACTCATCTCTCTCTCTCTGTGGCTGCCCGCAAGTCAACAGGTTCGACAGCGCCAACTTGCCTGCTCCTGCGACTGAGGACTTCGCGGCGCATCTTGATATCTATGAACATCATCAGCATGATGCACTGGAACTCAAATCAAGGATGGCTTCGTCGGGGGCGGAAGTCAACGGGAGCCTGGTGAACTAACCCTCTAGGATTTGCTGGCGACGATCTGTCTCGCAGATTTTCCTTCCCACGATCGGAGCCAGCTGGCGTACATTCAGCGGACCCTGGAGGTTGAGTCGAACGGCATCCCCACTGATGATTGGATCTCCTCTGGCTCGGGGCATGATGATTAGATGCCGAGACTTCTAGATATCAGTTCGGTTCTTCCGACAGCCAGGATGGATTCTCGTTCCAATACCGATATTTTTCTTTTTCCAATTTCCTGTGAAGTTCTTTCTTATGCGTTGACGGCGGGATATGTTTGCAGCTTTCTTGCTTCTCAGCCCAAACAGAGAGAAGACCGTCGAAAAACCGATGGCCCGACGCCCTCTTTTTTCTCGGCACGTAACAACACAGATCAGCCAGAGCTTGGTTATAGCTCTCCACTGATTCTGATTAAATAATTAACTGGAACCTCTGTAAATTTATTCATCTCATTCATCCGCTCATTTTTGGCGTCCCCGGACAGATCAACGCAGTAGAAGTATAAAGAGCGTGATGGTCGATCATGATCAATCAGACTCGATGATCAGTCATCAAAGTTTGATGATCAAATTATATCATTTTAAGATGTAAGAACTACATCTTGTTCTTGCTTCGTTACTGAGCTTGTTCTTGATGGCTTCAGCGTTGTCCAGCCTGATAACAAGGATTCGGTCACTAGAATTTGAGGCCAATAAGTATCCCTCTGCAATGTAAATTAAATACACGATTTGTTAATAGACTCATTCGTTCTTCTTTCTACTTAGCTCTGACTTCTACCATCTACCTTCTACCTTCTGAGATTCTTTAGGCGTGATCCGCCCGCATTGCCGACAGATCGGCGGGAGAATGACGCTGATGAAGCTGAGCGAGTCCAGGTTTCGGCCACCTCCAGAAGATCTGAGACTTAAAGAATTTATTGACGATATCGATAACATTCTAGATTTCTCCGTCCCCACCGGCCATTCTAGGGAGCTCCAAAAGCATAAGGCCGGTTGCTCCTCGGAGACGACTTCGACTCCATTCTAGTCCTCGTCCTCACCCTAGATAATATCCTACTAGGGTTCGCCTACCGTCATCCGGTACCGGTATCTGCCGATACCGGTACCCCATGACCGGTATCCAGTACCCGATACCGTCATCCAGTTCTGGATGACGGTTATCAGATTAAAGGGGGGACCGGGTGCGGTACTGGATGCTTCCAGTACCGATCCGGTACCGGATGACGGTACTGGATGACGGTATCGGGAGATACCGGTACCGGATGACAGTATTCTCCCGATACCGTCTTCCATAAAATGGAGAAATTTCGGACGTAATCCTATTTCTCCATTTCTGATTTTTCTGGCGAGCAAGGGAAGCTCTTCGTCGGCGGGATTCCTTGGGACGCGACGGAAGAACATCTCCGCTTGATGCTCCGGGAAATACGGGCAAGTCATGGAAGTTATCATAATGAAGGATAGAGTTACTGGAAATCCTCGTGGATTCGGTTTCGTCTCTTTTGTTGATCCTTCTTCCGCCGACGTCGCCATTCACGACTCATCTTCCAAGCATTCTATCTTCGGCAGACCGGTCAGTGCAATAAAAACGATGGCAAAATTGTTTCCTTACTTTTTTTCTAATTATTCTTTTTTTTAGGTCGACGTGAAGAGAGCAAAACCGAGAGGAGGTCAAACTCAGACGTAGAACAGAGAACAACATTCCCCGGAGATTGACGGTTCGGATTCCGGCCACTTTAGCACGAAGAAGATCTTCGCTCGGGGTCTCTCCGCGGAGCTTAACGAAGGAAGAGTTCCGGAGCTATTTTCGAGAGACATGCCATACTGGAAGATCTACCCGAGCGTCGTCGGTATTCGATAAGTTAGGATTTAGGAAGTTAGGACTTGGGAAGTTATTTTATTTAGTTTAATTGTTTAACATTTAGGTTAAAGCGGATCACGGGTATCGGTATTGAGTAACGCGATCGATACCCGTGCATCGACACTCTGGTAGCCGTTAGCGGATGCTCGGTATCGGCTCGATATCGGAACCGATACCGACATCCAGCTACCTTACCGACATCCGGATGCTCGGCATCGCTACCGTTTAGGACCTTAACGGTACCCGATACCGTTACAGACAGAACGGATACCGTATTCGATGCGGTATCCGAACTGGGCAAAGCCTATATCCTACCAAGTGAATCTTGTGAGTCCCAAACATAAATAAATTTTTATTTACATTAAATAAATTTTTGTATATTTATTAACATTTAATTTTTATTTATTATAATTCTTGTGTGATGTTTATCAGGAAGTCCATGAGCATATACAATGATTAAGTGAATTATGATAAGATCATACTGTTGTGATCTCTAGTCTTTAAAGATAATTTCTAGTCAATTTTATTCAGGGGATATTTAAGAAGAAATTGTGTTCATTATAATTCTTGTATGATATTTACAATGAAGTCCATGAGCATATACGATGACTAAGTAAATTATAATAAGATCATAATACAGTGATCACCAATCCTCAAATATATATTCTAAAAATTATAATTTATACGATATTCTATAAGGATATTAAATTATCCTGAAAGAATAGTACTATTTGATTTGACTCATATAATGAGTATGGGTGATCCTAAAGCTATCCATGTCGAGGGTCCAAAGATATATAGTGAGTGCACTTTAGAAAAGAGTTTATTAAATTGATCAATATGAATCCCTAAATGATATTGTACCTAAGCGTCAATCATGTTGATTCATGGCATTGTTACATAAGTGGCCCTTTGACTTGAGAAACCAAAAATATCTTATGGATAGATGATTGTGTTTTGATTATAACTTACAAATCCCTAGCCATGAGATCTCTAAAACATCACATATTAGATATGACATGAAGTCTTCAAATATGATTGTGTAGTTAAGAAGAGATTTTTCTTCTTCAGTATTTGAGGAGAGTGACTCAAGGAATGAGATGTGATGAAATCTTTGTCTCAGATGGTGGAAATATTGGAGTTCTCGATATTTTCTTCCACACATTAGTACTAGAATAACTTAATAGATTTGACATTTGGTCATACCTTAAGTCATTCATGAGTCTCATGCACACTAAGGATTATACATATATGGTAACAAATGACGACAAGGTTTTATACATGAGTTCTTATATATATCATATCTCCTAGAGTACTTGGTATAGCTTGACACCCGAAGAGTTGTCAACTCAACGTATCGATTGGGTTATATCAATTATTAATTAATTAATCTATATTTTGATGTAGATAATTAATAAATATTGACCAATAATATCTTTTTAGGTATATAGAGTTATTAACTAAAGAGATATATAGACCTATAGGGTCACACATAAAAGAGCTATGGATGTTGGTAGATATAATTATGAGGGTTTTATGAAAAATTGATATATTAGATGTCTAAAAATAGAAGAATTTTCTCATTTCTTCTCTTTCTCTCTTAATGAAGAGCTTTCAAGAGAGATCCAACCATTCGAGTGATCATGTGGATATCGTTAAAGTCTAGACACTTGAATAGCTTCAAGACCTCCTTCAAGTGAACCCTATAAGTATATTTATTGTACTCATACTCCCAAGTGACTCACACATCTATCACATCTCTTCCACATTTCCCTTACATATATTCATCCTTTCACATTACACTTTTTTTTTGTATACTCTCTTCAAAAAAATAAAAAACTCATCCACATCCTTATTTCATGTAAATTTTTCTGAAATTTTGAAGTATTTCTAAAAAAAGGAAGGAGAAAAAGAAAGAAAAATAAATAAATAATAAGTAAAAAGAAGGAGAATAAGTTAGCAGAATTTTTTTCTTCTTCCACTACTATCACTACCATTTCCATTTATCCTTATCACCTATCATCATCCACGTCATTTGGGAGTATAAATTATCATAAGTGGTACCACCTTTGCTTTTTAAATCTATCTTGTTTACATGCATATTTCCTTTTAACCCCGTCATTCCTTTATATAGTGTCTTTTGATTCTTTTAGCCACCTCATCATGTTACATCCCAAAGATAGGAAATCCCTTTGCAAATGCACTCTTCATAGGAGGAAGACGAGTTGAGGGGAATTCTAATGCACTAAGTAGCCTCTATTTTGAGTGAAGGAGTAATGTACCTATTGAGAGGGTAAAGAATTAAATCTGCTCATGAGAGTGTGAGGATCTTTTCATGCGCATTGCATTGAACCCTAGATATGCTCACCTCGATCACAATCAAGAATTAGACTCGAGCATCAGCCGATGAGCACTTACCTATTATTCACTAAAGAAGTCAACCTAGAAATAATATTTAGATCCCCGTAGCCCACACTATGCAAAAGAGTAATCATACATTCATACACTTCACCTCTTTAGGTGCAGGATCAAAAGATGAAAGGACTTTCTTAGGAGATTATGTAGTAAATTTCTAAAAAACTAGAAATTATTCAAGTTGAAGAGGGTGATAACATGCAATTATACATGTAATTATGTGTAATTTAGGCATAAAAATTTTCATTCTTATGCATGTTATCATACTTTGAGTGTATATCTATCATTTCATAGATTTTTTAAGTTATAATCTCAAAATACTTCATTTGAGGGATAATTCTTCATAATTATACACTATATTTTAGAGAAGATTATTCTCATCTAGATTTAAGATTATAATTAGGTTTTAATGTTAAATAATAAGAGAACATATTTCGTATACAATCATGTATTTCTCTAAGTTTAGTTTCTAAGAGAAATGAGTGTATTTTTAAATAAATAAAAATTCTCTTGTTATTTCTTAAATTTAACCTTTTAGAAAGATATATTATTTAATTTTTGATCAAACAAGATAAATTTGGATTAATTTAGAATTATATTTTGAAAGGTATGAATTTTTTAATTTTTAGGGATTTTTATAGAATTTTTCTAATTTTTTTTTGAATTTATTTAGATTTATTTTGAATTAAAAAGAATAAAAATATTTTCTTATTACATGCTAACATGGCAGCTGACATGACGCAGGAAAAAATTTCTCACCACATGACGGTGTATGTACACACCACGTGGTGCACGCATATGCATGTGTGTGCGCGTATGCATATATACGCGTGTGTGCGCTTGTGTGGGTGTGCGTGTGTGCGTATGTGTGCGATTGCGTGATTAGTGAGATTAAGCACTCTTTTTAGGATTTTTTTCTAACTCACTAGTCACTCATATGTTATATACCCGTCAATTCACTGAAATTGTTATCATGTGGGACTATTTTGTTTGTTTTTATGTGCAGGTGATGTGGCAAAATGTGGAGCATGCAATTGTGTGAATAAAATCGTGATCATCAATCTTCACTTAAGTGAAGGGGTATGCAGTGCACTCTGATTGGGCGACAATTCGTTTTAAAACAATTTGATATCAGCCTTTCATATGAACATTTATAACTGCTGAGATTAAATACGCCCGATGGACTTCGATAGACACGTGGCGACATCTCAAGCATCAATTCCCGATCGAACGGATGCGATTAAGCAACGCTTCTTCTTCACGTGCGACGTGGAAAAATCGAAGTGCTTCATCTTTGACCTAACGGACACAACTTAACTGCAACAATTCGAATCCAAGCATTTCATATGAACCGTTGATTCAAGATAAAGAGCCAAATCTAACGGCTACGCCCAAATCTGCCTATAAATACAGATGTTTTGTGACGATGTAAACTATTCAGGGGTGTTTCAAGTAATCTAGCTATTTAGACATCTCAATCCTTGAATCTCTTAGTTTCCTTATCTTCTAAATCAATTTCCGCCTCCATGGAATGTTTGAAAGTGAGATTTTGTGGAGAGAATAGGGAGAAATCGCTTATTCAATGTCGACAACTGTCTTTGAAATTGCGGAATGAAAAGCATTTGACTTGGCGATCAATTGGATCATTTCGAGTGCTATCTCAGGTTAAAATTCATTTTTTTCCTTCTAATCTCTCTTCTTATATTATCATATTTCAATTTTGAATTGTATATTAGGTCAATTTTAGATTTAATTTTGGTTTTCTCTCTCTTCACATTCAGAAATTCTACCTCATTTTTGCTCTTTGATTTCTCTGCGAATCTTGATCCAAATATAGTGAATTTTTGATTTCGTGGATTCGTCTTCTTCCAAATAGGAACTCGTCAATCCATGGGTATACCATGAAGTTACAAAATTTGTATTGGTGAACCACACTCCTAAGGCAAAATAGGCACAAGAAAACAACAATAGGTCGGACCAACCCACAAAAGTGAAATGATTCCTACGTAACCAGTCATCCATAACATAAATTATATAATTTTCTTCTTTGGTAAATCTACCAAGAGCTATAGTCATAGCAATCCTCATATTTAACTACTTCAACCATTTTCGAACACCTCAAAATTTATCAAATTCCCTAATTTCTCATCTCAGTTCATCGTCCAATTTGATCAAATTTAAAGAGTACCTTGAAAATACCTTAATTCTCCGTGGATTCGGCCCTTATTCATCAGAAACTATCTAATTTGTGATTATTTCTCAAAATTGGTGAGTTTAGAATTATTTTTGGCACGTCTCCGCGTGTATTCGACGACCTCGTGGATTCATCTCGTCAATCTACCTCCAGCTCAAGTATCGCCTTACTTACCTCTTCGTTGAACTCTTGGAGCACTGACTCAGGGGCATCTACCCATATGTCTAGTACACAATTCCTACTTACTTGCCTATCCAAATTATCACAACCTTCCTTTATTTCTATTGCAGATGGTCGTGCATGTCCTGTTGTGGGACATGGAGAGGCCAATCTGAACTCCTTACTCTAGTTATCTCAAGTCCTTTATGTTCCCAATTTCCCTGTCAACTTCTTATCTACCAACACCATTACCAAAGTATTATTTTGTTCCGTCTCATTCTTTCCTTAGCATTGCACATTTCAAGATTTGCAGACGGGAAGAGGATTGGTAGGTGTGTTAATTGGCCTTTCTTGTGCCTTCAAGAATGCCCCTAGTGGGTCTTCCTCCTAGGCTTTTATGTGCCTTCCTATCAGGCTTTAATGAGCCAACAATTTATGCATAAATATGTGTGTGTGTGTGTGTAATCAGAAACCTATTTATCTATAACTACATATATTTAGTTTTAAGAATATTTCTAATGATCTCTGTACATATAAAACTATAAATTTCTCTACATATAATCAAATTTAGAAATATGTATTTATGACAATCAGAATTGAAAATCTAGGTATATATATCTAAAAATTTATGTGTATATCCATAACTATATAAATGACTCCTATATATCTAATTATATATCTATTATGAGATCTTTAATATATGTAGAAAATAGAATTCATGAATTTATAGATATCCATAATTTTATATATATATATATATGAAAAATGAGATAATGATCTTGATTAAGGAAAAGAATAGAGGATAAGAGAGACATATAGGGGAGAGGAGTCACAATTTCCCTTATATTGGGAAGCAATTTATACGGTGTAATATTACCATTACAATCTAACAGTTATGTATGTAATGGTCACAAGCAATAGGATATAAGTACAATTACATAAAGACTATAAGTACAATTTATTTAATTGAGACAATGATCTTGATTAAGGAAAAGAAGAGAGGAGGAAGAGAGACATATAAGTAGAGAAGAGAAAGAGTGGAAAATCTAGAATTGCAAAAGTGTCATTTTGGCCTATCTACGCTCACACTCCCCCTCAAGCAAGAGCATAGAGATAATACAATCCCAGCGTGTGAGAAATGGAATCATAAGAAGCAATGCTTAGTGACAAAACAAATGCGTATGGTCGTTGA
>CM044104.1:18933091-18999521 GCA_024174645.1 Lemna minuta
CTTTATCTCCACATGTGACAGTTCGCATCGGGAGAGATAAATAAGAGCCATAAATTGAAGAATAAAAGAAGAAGCAACCACAACGCCTTTCAAGAACAACATCATATATTTGTCACTAAAGAACATAAGGATTCTTCTATGAAATTTGCAATTATATTCAGCTAACCTCCCAAAATTCTTGAGCTACAATTCTCAACTCTACAGCGAGCAAATAATGAGAATCAGCTGTTATTCCCTGCTCTTGACGCGTTGTGAATAGATAAAAGAAATCCACGATGATGTTCAAAAATGCAATGCGCTTTGTGGTTCGATTCCATATCAAACTCATGACGGATAATGGGTCCAATGCATCAATCAAGAATACCTGCATAAGAGAATGTATTTTCCCAAAAGAATTAATAAAATAAAATATGATCAGCTGTTTTACCTTTTGATGATGTTTCGTAAAAGATGTTCACAAGGATAAATCGGAAATCCTTGGTGTCCCTGATGTTTATAAAAACATTGTCACCAGATTCTTCCAACACCAAAAGATCTTCCTGATCCAATCATGAAGCGCAAAAGCCTCAAAATAGGAGCCAGCAAGATCATAGATCTCTCCTTAGCGAGAAAGTTTTCGATCAATTTGGGGTTTTCTCCAAAGTCAATCCGAACCCAAATCCTTCACAGCCATTGTGAAGGGAATCTTTCTTTATCATAAAGTGTAAAAGCAAGATACATGTGATCCGCGACTCCGAGAGCCTCATAAGTATACTCCTCAAAGAGAAACCACACGAACATTTTATACTCCAAACCGCTCCGCTCTGCAGTTATAATCCACCAATTCTCTGCTTCGATCCTTCTCCGGCGTTTAAATCCAAACCGGCGGAAGGATTGCATAAGGATAAAAACTCCTCATTTAAGCCGGCAGTATCACCGACAAAAGAACAGAACTCGTTTTCCTTCCTCAACGCGCCGGTAATAGATCCAACGACCCAATTTAACGGCAAAGTACAAAGATCGCTGGCCATTCGAGCTGCCATCTCGCTCTCAGGCTTGAGCTGAGACGACTCGGCCCAAGCAGCTCATCAGTGTACTTCTCCTCTTGCTCTATGTAGACATCCATGTGGCGCATCGCAACCCGGTTCAAGAGGTCTCACATCTAGCCGCAGGAGTCTTGAGGGAGGGAGAGAGGGAGGGAGGAAGTGAAAGTCTCGACTCTCCGCTCTCGAGCTTCCTTTTCTACCGTTCCCAACTCCTAATACAATTACTAATAAAACCTATATTTATATTCTAAAACATAGGTTTACTATAATTAGAAGGGGATTGACATAGTAATTTATACGGAGGCAAAGTTAGAAGAAAAAGATCTTCGACCCGGACACCAAACCCTAACCCTAAAACCCTAAAAATGGAAAAATGAAAATGAATAACGAAAAACAAAAAAATGAATAACGAAAAACGAAAAAACGAAAAACCAAAAAACCAAAAAACCAAAAACGAAAGAGAGAAACGAAAATCGGAATGAGGAAAAACGAAAATTGGAACGAAAACAGAAATGAAAACAAAACGAAAAAGGAAAAAAAAACAAAAAAAGGAAAAAACGAATAACGAATAACGAAAAAACAAAAAACAAAAAACGAAAAGTGAAAGAGAAAAACGAAAAACGAAAATGAAAACGAAAATCGGAAAACAAAAAAGAGAAAACAGAAATCAAAAACGAAAAACAAAACGAAATCAATAATTGGAAATTTATGTTTATAAAACAGAAATTAAAACAAAACGAAAATCGAAAAAACGAATAACGAAAAACGAAAAAACAAAAAAGAAAAAAAGAAAAACGAAAGAGAGAAACGAAAAACGAAAATGAAAACGAAAATCGGAATGAGGAAAAACGAAAATCGGAAAACGAAAAGGAGAAAACAGAAATCGACAACGAAAAATCAGAAACTCCGAAAATGAAAATCAGAAACAGAAATAGGAAAACCTGAAAAAACGAAAATGAAAACTCCGCAAATGAAAACAAAACGAAAAACGAAAAATAAAACCAAAAACCAAAAACGAAAAACCAAAAACGAAAAACGATAAAGGAAAAAGGAGAAACGAAAGAAGAAAATGAGAAAACAGAAATCGGAAAATGAAAAATCGGAATGAGGAAAAACTAAAATGAAAAACGGAACAAAACGAAATGAAAAACGGGAGAGAGAAACGTTGAAAAACGAAAAAGGAAAAACGAAATCGAAAACCAAGAACGCATCCTTCTTCTTCGCTCCGAATTCTTCAATTCTCCCAGCTTCTTCAACGGAAATGCAGGCGAGAACGGAAATGCAGGCCGAGAGTCGGGAGAGGGAAAAAGAGAGTGGGGGAGAGAGAAAAGAGAGTCGGGGAAAGAGACGGAGGGGTATATAATTAGAGTAATGTATGAGCATATAACTTATATAACTATAGTAATGTATGTAGTACACAGAGGGGTAAAGTGAGAAGAAAAAGAGAGTGGGGGAAAGAGACTGAGGGGTATATGGAATTAGAGTAATCGTGCATGGCATATAACTATAGTAGTGCATGTATATACAGTAGGTAAAGTGAAGAGAGAGCTTCGCCTGACCTATTCTGTTATGTATATAGATTGACAATCACGTTGATTTATGTCACAATCTGACACATGTTCTCGTGAATTTGTGCACTAAAGATGGATAATTATCTTTAATTACAAATCACAAATTCTTGGCCACAAGATTTCTAAAAAGTCATATATTGGATAGGACATGGAGTCCTCTAAGATGATTGATATGATAGGGTCGTCTACTCTCGATATAAGAGGATATTAACTTAAGGAATGAAATTCAATGAACTTCTTCATGCATCAATACCAACTTGAGTGATTGATTAGGGATTCAATAGTTGACCATATCCTAATTCATTTATGAGTCTCACATGGATGAAGTATTATAAAGTACAAGGTAACCGATGATATAAAGGTTCCACAAAAAGAGTTCTTACACTCCTTTAGCTTCTACAGCACCCATGGCAGCTTAGAACCTAATAGAGTAGCAACTCAAACTATCGATTAGGTTAAATCAATCATTGATTAATTAATCAATATGGTGATATAGTTAAATTAACCAGGTATATCAACAAGTGTTACTGAGTCAATGACGTTATTAGCTAGATAGATATATAGGCCTAAAGGTTCAATTGACATGATTTCGGGGGGAGAAAAGTCTATAATAAGGGGAGAAAAACCACACCTAAGTGTGTCCATATGAGCCTTGTAAGAAAATGTCTCCTTTCTTCTTATTCTCTCTTAGTGAAGACTTACTAGAAGAGTTCCAACCATCTAGAACCTTTTGGATTTTGATGTCAATCAACTTTCAAAATTTTGTTCAAAAGATCGAATGCAGCGGAAAACATTAAATCGGATATTCAAAACACCAAGCCACCAAGAACAGATGATCATATCATCTAGTATGAATGAGATAACATAATTACAGGGTTTCCTTGGAGTTCTTGAAGATATTCAAGTGTTTAGCCTCTAACGGTATCTACACAATCTTTAGATGATATCCACTTCAAAGCTCTTCAACAAGAGAGAAAGAGAAGAAATGAGAGAATTCTCACAAGGCTTGCATGCACACCTTGAGTTGTGGTCATTCTTCCCCTATTTATAGACATTTTATATGAGGCTTTTTTCATAAAAACCCTCATAATTATGACCCTCAATGACCCTATGTGTGTGACCCTCTAGGTCCATATATCTCACTAGTTAATAACTCTATAGACTAAATAACACCTTATTTATAAATTTTAATTAATTATCCGCATCCACATATAAATTAATTAATCAAGGATCGATTTAACCCAATCGATAAGTTAAGTTTCCAACCCGTTGGGTGCCAAGCTACACCACGTACTCTAGGAGATATGAAGTATGTAAGAACTCACTTATAAAACCTTTCCGTCATCAATTACCATATATGTATAATCCTTCATCCGCACGAGACTCATGAATGACTTAGGGTATGGTTAATAGTCAAATCCTAATCGGTCACTCAAGTTAGTACTGATATCTGTAGAAATCATCAAGAACTCTTTCTCCAATATTTTCACTACCTTGGCCAAGGATTTCATTGCATCTCATTCCTTGAGTCCATCTCCTCAAATACCGAGGGTGGATGATTCCATCTTGATCACACAATCATCTTTGTGGACTTCATGTGGTATCTAACATATGACGTTTTAGATATCCCGTGGCTAGGGATTTGTAAGTCATAATCAAAACACGATCATCTATCCACAAGATGTCTTTGGTGTCTCACGTCAAAGGACCACATACACAACCATGACATGAATCAACCTGATTAACAGTTAGGTATAATATCATTAAGCGATTCATATGGATCAATTCAATGAACTCTTTCTCCAAAGAGCTCCCACTATCTATCATTAGTGTCTGCACACCGATGGCTATAGGATCAGTCATACTCATCATATGAGTTGGATTAGATAGTGTTATTATTTTCCGGATAATTCAATGTCCTTCTCAAATATTGCATGAATAGGAATGTTTAGAACATATTTTTAAATTCTAATTATCACTATATTATGATCTCATCATAATTCCCGTAGTAATTGTACATGCTCATGGACTTCATTGTAAACATCACACAAGAAGGACAATGAATAAATTTTATTTTAATGAACATACACAAGATACATGAAAGTGTGATTGGCTTATAGGTGACGAAAAGAATCGGTGCGGTCATTGAATACACACAATTCATATCAAAATTATATCCAAACTCACTAATTTTAAGATAAAATCACAAATTAAATAGTATAGTGGTGAAACAGGGTCGAATCCATAGAGAAATAAGGGAATTTTGAGATATCTTTTAAAATTCAATCAAATCAGACAATGAATTGAAGTGAGAAATTATGAAAAGTGATAGATTTGGAAAGATAACTCAAAGACGAATCCACAGAATCAAAAATCACTCGATTTGGATCAAGATTCGCAGAGAAATCAAAGAGCGAATTAGATTGAAATTTCCGAACGCAAAGAAAGAAAAATCCAAAATTAAAAAAAAATTAACTAAATCTACAATACTAAATTACATATTAATGATACAAGACGAAAGATTAAGAGGAAAGTACATAATCTAACCCGAGATAGCGATCAAAATGATCCAATTAATCGCCGAATTCAAGGCTTTTCATTCCGCGATTTCAAAGACGATCATTGGTGTTCAAGAGGTGAATTCTCCCTATTCTATAGACGAATTTTCACTTCCAACCACTCCATTGATGTGGAAATGAGTTTAAAAGCGATTGGAAGCAAGAGATTAAAGGATGGTGATGTCTAAATAATTCGATTACTCGAAAACATCTAAGAATGCATTACAATGTCGAAGAACATCTCAATGTATAACAAATTTGGGTGTAACGATCGGATGGGGCGTTTAATCTTCGATCAACAACTCTAATGAAATGCAAAGATGCAAATCGTTACGGTTAAGTCGTGGCCGTTGGATCGGAGATGGGCCGTTGAGATTTGTCACATTGCGCGCTTTAGAAGTAACGCTTGAAACGTCATCCGCTAGATCTTGATCTGACGCTTCAGATGCATTTTTCTCAGTTTTAATCTAAGACGTTATAACTCCTTAGATCAACGGCTGAGATTAAATCATTTTAAAAATGATTCGCCAACGAATAATATTGCATCACGTACCCCCACCTTAAGTGACGATCAACAGTCGTGATTAATCTCACAATCGAACACTCCAGATTTTGTCATGTCACGTGTGCGATTATAAAATTGATTTTAAATTAAAGAAATCGATTTTAAAGTCACAAAAATTCAAAAATAAAATCCAAAAAAATCCCTAAAATTTATAAAATTTATAATCTTCAAAATGCAACTCCAAATTAATCTAAATTAATCATTAGATTAGAAATTAAATTATCTATCATTCTAAAAAGTCAAATTATTTAAATAACCAGAGAATAAATTCTTATTTCAAAAATACACTCATTTCTCTTAAAAATGAAAACTTAAAAAAATAAATGAGTATATAAAAGTATTTTCTCTCATTATTTAGCATTAAAACACAATTATAATCTCAAATATAGATGGGAATAATCTACTTTAAAAAATTATTCTTAAAAATGCATAATTATCCCTAAAATAGTACATTTTGAGATTATAACTTAAATTTGCATGAAATGATAGATATGCACTCGAAGTATGATAAGATGCATAAAAATAGAATGTTTTATGCCTTAATTTATAATAATAATCATGTAATTGCATGTTAAGATTGCATGTTATCACTAGGCCACATAATAGCCATCAAAATCATGTCTATAACACCAAAATTTGAACACTTGAATAACTTTAAGGAACTCTTTCCATGAGTCTTATAAGTATGGATTTTGATCTATACTAGATTCTAGGATCACCGATTCTTGATGCCTCATCATTTTGAATAATTGATTCTGTGTCTTTCCTTGCATTCAATATTTTAATCAAAATCACAGTTCCATTTGATCATAAGGCTGCCTTTCTCGGAGTTGATCATCCATTTTGATCTAGAGTTGATTTCAAAATTTTGGTTTGGAGCTTCAAAGCCTCCATGATGTTCCTTTCCCCACAAAAATGGCAGAATTGATTATGATAATAATGATGAGATGGATGAGAGGACGATCTATTTTTCCTACACTGCTAAAAATATTCTTTATTTTGACGAATTTCCCTTTCATCCATTTGTGAAGTAAAGGGTGGATCATGTACAAGTAAATATATTGGCATATTGGAACCCAGAAAAGGTGGAAATAATGTTCACAAGAGCAAGAAATTTTCCAAAAGTTTATTTTAAGTATATTGATAAATGTGGTAGGGCAAATGATGGAGATATATTTATTCATGACATGATTTTCCATTAGCCACTGCAAAGGATAAAATGTCTATGTTCTTGTTGGGTTTATTTTTTGTTTATATTTATTCGATGACATTGGTCAAGGAGCTCTGATATCATATAAAGAAATCAAGATAGAAAAGAAATGCTATGATTTGGAGAGCAGAGAAGAGAATAAAGAAGAAGAATGTAACCAAAGGGAATGAAAATTGTATTATTTGAATGTTAAAGAGCACTAGAATACTTCTAGTGAGAATTTGTTGGTCTATTTAAAAACTGTAGAATTAGTATTGTTGCATGATTTTAGTTTTGATTTTTAACATCATCTTGAGGGTATTGATTTGATTAAATATCAGCAGTCAATTTGACATGGTTTTTAGGGCATCTATGATTGGCGAAAACTTTTATATAAAGAGTTAATTTATTGAGTTTTTTCACTGATTCCTGAAGTGTCCTATTTGTTTGTTTAGTTGAGCCGCTATTGGCTCTGTTTGTCTGAAGAAATTTAAGGATCTATTCAAGGTAGTTAGTTGGCCAGTCCAGCATTGTTTCAAGATTTCTAAGTTCTCTATCCACACATCACCTTGGAGCAGTTAAGAGAATAGTAAGTGTTCATAGATGTAAAAAAAAAAAGGTATGAACCATGAATGCTTCTTCTACCTTATGTGTGCCTCTATCTTGAGTGAGAAAAAGAATGGAGTGTGATTAGATATCCATATTTGGTAAAGTGAGGAAGAAGTTGAGATTTAGGGTCGACTGGAAAAGAAACTTTCGCTTTGTGTTTCAATTACCAAGAATCCTGTTTTTCATGGGAGAACAAAACTTATAGAGATCAAGAAATATTATATCAGAGAACAAGTTAATGGTGGAGCAACTCATATGCAACCTTGCTTAACTCATGATCAAGTAGTTGATGGCTTCACCAAAGCTTGACATTCAAGTCTAGGAGGATTTGAGGAGTTCCGAGAATGGTGGAGTGCAGAAGTTGACACTATGGAGGATATGTTAGTAATGCTGACTGCCTGTAGGCGGTGCTGAGAGTCAGAGAACTGTTGGTGTAAATTTTAACATGAATTGGATCCTCCATTACTGATAACCCAAACCCTAATCCGAGTCGACATAACCCACTGAATTTCCCTCGTGGATAAACGGGGATAAGAAAAAAGAAGCTATTTATTTTGAAAAAGAACTTAATGAAATTTCGTGATATTTATGCTGTGAATTATAATTTGAGGAAAAACTTTCAATTTTGAATGAGGTATTTGAATTTCTCCACAAATATTCGAGACCGTAAACGAAACGGGACTAATCTGCGATTTGAAATTGGCGGAGAAATTATATAATGGAACAATATTAAATAGCGAAACTTTGCACGAAAAATAGATTTTCTCGCATACTATTGAACTCTCGACAAATACGCAGGACTATTTGAGACGATTTTACTGGAAGAACGTTCAACGAGTAACGAGAAAAATGCCTAAAAAGACGGACAAAGAACAGAGTTGTCGCGAGAATCGGAGAAAGGACCCAGAAAATTTGAATTCTTAACGACATTTCAAATTTCAAATTCTTAACGAGATGAAGCAAGAGTCGATGCCGTTGATAGAGCTCGAGAAATTTCCGTGATAAACAAACGATCGATCATCCTCTCCAGAATAATCTCTCCTGAACCGTCTCGTCGCCATTTCAAAAAATCAGCTGCTAAAATACTCCTGTTGAACGACCCAGAGAATTCTAAACTCTATAAATATGCATGCATGGAGGTACTGAGAGAGAGAGAGAGGAAGAGAGAGAGGGAGAGAGATCATGAGAGGAAGGGAGAGAGACCTGGGCAGCATTTTCCTTGTGCTGCTGTTTCTCTCTCTTCCCGGCGGCGCTGTTCCTGCTTCGACGAGGGAGTTCAACGTGTTGGATTTTGGTGCTGTCGCCGATGGCAAAACGGACAGCTCCAAGGTGTGATGGCCAACGCTAGTTTAGATCGTTCCTTCACGGATGAATAAATCTATCTCTTCATCAATCTCTGCACTTATCTCTCTATCCATCTCTCCATCTATATGTAAATCGATCAATCTTCCTCTCCCTATAAATCTATCTTTCTCTATCCATATAACTATATCAACCTCTAACTATCTGCATCTATTATCTATCGGTATCTACCTATCCATAACTAGCCGTATAGTATCCATCTATATGCTATCTTTAATAGATCATCTATTTAGTCATCCATCTACCAGTCTATCCGTCTACGGTATCCGTCTAAGTCTACTCATCTATGTAGCTATCTATTTATTCATCCCTTTATGTACACGAGTATCGTGTACCTTGCAACGACCTATATACCCATCGATCATCTGTCTATCCATCTACGTTCGTCAACCTATCCATCCCTCCCTCCCTCCCCCCTCCCCCCAACCAAACAATCCATCTATCTTACCCCGATTCTCAATTCATTCATTCATTGATTCATTCATCCATCCATCTATTTTTTTCTTGCTGATCCATGTAACGAAGATTGACTCTTCTATCCATTTATTTTACCTAACATCTCTACCCAGCTATCCATCCATCCATCTATTTTTTTCTTGCTGATCCATGTAACGAAGATTGAATCTTCTATCCATTTATTTTACCTAACATCTCTACCCGGCTATCCATCCATCCAGCTATCTCATCATATCTCTTTCTATCTACCCTTTGTGTCGTCTAATCTATCTTGCTATCCATCCTTCTATTCATTTGAAGGCATTCACAGATGCATGGACGGCGGCATGCAGACATCAAGGAACGGTATCCAAGATGATGGTTCCATCAGGGAACTTCTTTCTCAACCCTATAAGCCTCTCAGGTCAATGCAATTCAGCAGTAGAAGTGCAGGTAGAAGGGACGGTGGAGGCGCCGCGTGATCTCTCCGCCTTTTCCGGCGATAAGAGTGAGTGGATAGGTTTCAAGTACATTGATCAGCTGCTTCTTGGCGGCGGAGGGACTCTCGATGGTAGCGGCGCCGCCGCCTGGGATTGCGTACGGAATAATAACTGTATCCACCAGAGACCCACAGTAAGAATTTTCGCTTAGTTAGAAACATAATTTTTGTTTTTCTAATTTCTTGAGGATGAAATTCTGATTTTCTTCAATGAACGGGAATTTTTCGAGCAGATTTCCTTGAGAGCATTTTATTTATACAATTGTTGATCTCTTCAATTTTTTTTGTCAAGGAGAAAGAAACAGATTTTTCTTCATTGTTTTATAGTTACTGGGAAATAAAACTCTATTTTTTATGAGTCGGAATATTTACTGGCGTGAATTTTTTTTCAAAGATTTTCTCAGTTGAAATTAGGTCAATAACTTTATTTCTTAGTAAATGGATGCTAATTTTTTTCACTGTTTTTAAGTTCTTGAAAATGAAATTCTGGTTATTTTAGAGTGACGATTTTCTGGAGTAGATCACGTGTATTTTCTTTATTTTAATGAATACAAAAGGATTATCTCTTTATTTAGTTAATCAATGGGTAAGAATGTTTCTGCTTTTTGTTTTTTGTTTTTTGTTTTTTATATTCTTGAAAATTGAAATTATGAATTTTTGGAATAGATGGGCAGTACGTTCTTCATTAATTTTAGAAACTACAAAATTATAGTTTCTTTATTTCTATAATTTGGTAAGATTTTTTGTAATTTTATAGCTACTAAATGGATGAACAGAAAAGGTTTTAATCAAAAAATGATCTCTTTGTCATTTATTATTAGCTGTGAGAAACTTCAACTGCTTATGATCGATCATACTTTTTCTTAAGGACACCTAGATTATTATTTTTTATGATTCGAGGAGATTACTGTCAATTTATCTACTTATTTCTCTTCCTTTATACTTATCTATCCTTCTTTGCGCCTATTTATCTATCTATTTATATATCTATACATCTTTTATCCATGTCTATCCATCTACCCATATATGTCTATCTATGTATCTACGTGTATCTACTAGTTTTAAAAGTTGACTTTTTGTCCACGACAGCTGCTGAGCTTCAAATTTGTCAACAACTCAACGGTGGAAAAGATTAAACTAGTCAACGCCAAAATGTTCCACATCCACGTGTTCGCCTGCAAGAACCTGACCCTTCAACTGCTGGAAATATCTTCTCCCCAAGACAGCCCCAACACAGACGGAATCCATATCGGAGAATCCCAAAAAGTCAACGTCCTCAACAGCCTCATCCGTACGGGAGACGACTGCGTTTCTGTTGGCGGGGGAAACGTTGACATCACTATCTCAGGAATCAACTGCGGGCCTGGGCATGGTATAAGTATCGGAAGTCTTGGCGGCGCCGCCGGAGACAATGATGTGACAGGAGTGTCAGTGAGCAACTGTAATCTAACGGGGACAAGCAATGGAGTGAGAATAAAGACATGGGAAAAGCCCTATAATCTATCCGTGTCTAGGGTTGTCTTTGAAGGAATCCAAATGGACCGTGTCTCAAATCCCATTCTCATTGATCAGCACTACTGCCCGCAACACAACTGCGTCCAAAAGGTTTCATCATCATCACCATCATCATCACCATTATCATCAATAGCAATATCATCTTGGTTTTATCCTGCTTTAGTAACATTTTTCTTCGTCATCATCTTTTATTGTTGTCTATCCTACTATTATCTTTTATCACTCTACTTCTTCGATAAATTGTCATCGTCATAATCTCCATCACTATTTTAATATTCCGTTTTAATAGCCTTTTTCTTCCTTAGTTTTCTTCTTCAATCTCATTCTTCTAGGTAATCTTGCTATTATGATTTATTAATCAACATTCTATAATGAACATCATCACCATCTTCATTTTACTGTTCTGCTTTATATAGTTCTTCTTCATCTTCTTTAATTTTCTAATGCAATCTTCTTCCTCCTAGTATGATGTTACTGCTATCATCTATTGCTCTCATCCTTCTACAATTGTAATCCTCACGATGATCTTATTTGAAAGCATTCTTTATCATCATCCTCTTCTCCTTTCTAAATTTTTTTTTTAGCAGACTTCTTCTCTCTTCGACTAAGCATATTATTATTTTTTAAACTTCTTCTGCTATCATCATCATGAACAGCGTTATCCTCATCATGTTTATATCCTTTTTGAATAGTCTTCGTCTTCTATTTGGATTGTGTAGAGTGCATCTCTGGTTAAGATCAGCAACGTGAAGTTCCAGAATATCAAAGGGATCTCATCCTCAAAGGTTGCCATTCAACTTTCATGCAGCAAAGCTGAGCCCTGTGAGGATATCCAACTTATAGACATCGACCTTACCTATATAAACAAGGATGGGAAAGCCTTCTCCACTTGCTCCAACGTTCATGGAACCACTTCAGGCTCCATTGTCCCTTCGTCTTGTTTTTGATATCACTCCCCCTTCTTTCTCTCCAAGCTATCTAATAACCTTAGCCTCCATTTTCCTAGCCCTCTTTTTCCTGACTCTTTCTCTCTCTATCCTCTCTTTCAATCACATGGAGCCTATTTTCATATGGGTATAATGATGAGGAGATGATTTAGAGGAGACAAAGTATTTTTGGCTAATTTATTATCATCCTTAAGACTTATCTGTTGCAAATTTGGTTCTTTTAGTTTTATGTTTCTTGATCTCATGTTGTTGTATCATAGATCATAAGAATAATACTCATTTTGCATCATGCAGAAGGGATTATGATTTTCATATATATTTAATTCTTACGGTCATGATATTTTATGATGAATATCAAATGGATGGCCATGGTCAAATTGCCATTTATGTCAAAAGAAAAGATGTGCATTAAAAGTTTTTATTATCTCAAAAATAGAATTACTTTGTGGAGGCCACATATCTTCTTGAAACTCATTACACTATAATATTATGTAAATTTAACTATGGTTTGATGTCAACCTTATTCGGTGGATGATAGAGACATCTCACTACCCCCAAAAATCTTTACAAGGTTAGTGGATTCTACATACTGGACACAATTTAATATATTAAAAATTAATTTAATCAATAAATTAAATTAAAAAAACTATATTTCTCTTTATGAAATCTTTAAGAACTCAAGATTTGATATTTAAGATATATAAGGTACCATTTCTACTTATTCTAATCACACAGAAGAGGTTTCAAGATGTCAAGATTTCACTTCATGAAATTCAAAAAAAAATTAAAATCAATATTCAAGGGCTTCACAATAGGCTGGTTACTAGGTTTCATCAACAAGTTTCTATCAATGATTAATCATTTTAGACATGGGCACTTATTCAAAGCACCGTTGGGCAGTTCTATGTGATATTTAGAGGAGAACCTAGGGGAAGTTGATCCCTTGTGATGAGGAGAATATCCACTTTTGAATATTTATATAAAATTTTTGGCTTTTCTTCATGTGACAATTTAATCATCAAGCATCTCGGACTTCACTTAGAACTTGTGAAATGATTAGTGTTACTTCCTGGATGAAAACTATTGTTCCATTTTAGAATCAAAGATTCCATCCCGATCACTATTATTTAGTTTTTATTTGAATGCAGAGTTTAATTCATTTCACTATTTAGGTGAATTGATTAGGCATGGATGAAAAGAATAGAACAAGTCAAAGTCAACATTAATCCATGTCTGACTTTTTGTTTATTAAAAAATTAGTTTTCTTGTAGTTCACGATATTATGTCGACACTCATCATATTATTTATGATGAGGTTTACCTATCACTTCTCGTATCTTTAGTTTTTAAGTAAAGAGGGAAATGGTAGTCAAAGGCTCTTTATAGAGCTCAATTCTAAATATTGAATAAAAAAACATGTGGTTTTATAAACATTTTTAAAAATTCAAAATATTTGAAAAAAATGGAAAATTTAGCGGACAAAGTATTTATCATTGTGTGAATGCCAAATTGCATACCTCATTGAAGAAGTTCCATGCATGGGGAAGTTTATAAGGGCCCCAGCGACTTGCTCATTGACGGAAACGATTTAGTGCGGTCGTTGAAACACTCGATCGTCGGTCAAACAAAATTTGTAACTTTGAACTTACGATAATTAAAAATCAGAAATCAAGTACAACGATGAGATCGGATCGAACCACAGAGAGCACGGTTGACTTTAATATAAAGAGTTGACTTCGTTAAACTTAGGTCTAATTAAGGTTTTTCAAAATAAAAATGATATATTATTAATGAAAATAGTACTGATATATGAGAAAAGTTATTTTAAGAACTTTAAAAAATATTAGGAGAAGAAAAGTCAAAAGTCAAGGTTAAAGCATTGACTTTGACCCATCTTTGACTTTATGTAAAATCAGATAAGAAAAAGGTTAGAAAATATTACGAAAATTATACTTTCCTCCAAAAATGTTTTAATTTCTTCACGTTTCAATCAACAGTTAAGTTTTGGAAGAGATGACATCGATTTAAAGAGAAATTCATCACAAAACATCCGAGCATTCCGCATCGTTTCACGCGTGTGATCGGATGCTCCACGATCTGCCACGTCGCCTGCAAAAAGGGTGAAACGCATGAGTCCCACATGGAAGAAGAGAAGGAGAATTTTGCCCATAAAAGGGGAGACGCCCTTTTGCGAATGCGTCTCCCACTGGGCCTAGTACGCCTCCCCACTATCCTCTATCTTGGGCCTACTATACCCGTGGCCCCAATCTGCTTAGCCCAACTGATGCTCCGCGCCATGTAGGTTCCAACGTGGGCCCGCATGGGTCCGTGTCGGTTCCCGTGGTGCCGCCACGTGTCCGCGTCGTGCCACATCAGCTCTGCGCGGGTCCAGCGCATATAAACCCCTTTTTTAGATTTTTTTAACTCTAAAAATTCCTGGAAAAATCATAAAAATTATGAAAAAATTTGTAATCTTGAAAAATTCATAACTTCATTTCTAGAACTCAAATTTTCTCCATTGGATCACAAATTTCTTTATCTTTAATCTCATACCACCTGAAATATAAATTTAAACAAGAAAATATGATGGATTCCAAATAATATTAAGTCAACCCCTCAAAGTGTGAAATTGATTTCTCCATCATTTTCTTCTTCTAATCTCTTCTTTAATCATCCACTAAAGTCAAAATAAAATCAAGAAAATTCTTTAATTTCAAGTTTTTTGACCTTGCAAAAGGTCAAACATCAATAAAAACACATAATTAACCCTAAATAATGCAAAAATGTGGACTTTAATAAAATGGCATGCTAATGGAAAAATTCATAAAACTATGATAACATGCATCATAATTACATAATATAAGCATGAATATTAGTTAAATATGATAAGAATTCAAGTTAAATATGCATGTTATCACACCCCCCCCCCCAAACTTAAATCATTGCTAGTCCCTTAGCAATGGAAACATAAAGAATGTGTAATAGGACTAACAAATGACCTCAGAAGATCATGGGTTAAGCATTGATAGAATCTGAAATTAATGTTCTACCTTAGATAATGTCAAGAAGAAAGTAGTGCACTAGAAACTTTAGGGTCACGACATTCCTTCGGCGAACACTTAAATCCATCAAATAAACCAAGACTTCCTCTTGCTCTACATACTAATAAAGATATAAATAACTTAAGAAAATGATTCACCTTACCAAATCGATTATTGATTCCTCCTTACACTATGGAAACCAATGATAAAGGCACAAGAAGTAGAAACACGCATCATTTCCATACATAATGGTTGTAAAATAGAATCGGCTAAAATACATGGGAGGCAGCTTACCATTCTAATTCTACTTTCTTTTCTTTTTCTTTCTTTCATCCAAATTATAATTAGAATTTTTTTTTATTTGCTTCAAGCCTTTTTAAGAAGAGGGATTAGATGACGAAAAGAAAATGTAGAATTACTACTTTCGAAGGCTTTTTATGCAGCTTATTGAAAATAACATTCACACTTACTCATTCAATGGTGATCATCCTACCCATGCATCGTCCTTAGTAGACATACAGCTTTTTCTCCTAAGAGGTTTTGGTATCTCTATGGATCAGGGAGCTTAACTATGTCAACAATAAGAGTACTGCGAAAAGGATGATACAAGCTACGACTTGCTATGGAGAGCGTAAGGATGTCCGTGCAAAGAGTAATTAACTCAAGATTTAGAGAGGAGAATGAGTAGATGAGAAGTATATAAATTTTTGAAAAATCATATTATGAGCTTGAGTAGATCCATAGATTAGACTTTATGGTTCCCCAAACGAATACCTAGATCCATAGTTCCATCGAATCTACAACCTCTTCAACATGACACTTAAGGTTGCTCTTCCCATGGCTTCACTAAGCATTTGAGGGTGTTCATGTACTCTATGTTTTCATATTTCATGTGGTTTTGTAAATATCACGTTTCTATTCACATGGTTTATAATCATATCCTGCATAAAATACCAAATGAAGGAATGCAAAAATTTTAAAAATTTTAAATTTTCTAGAAAACTCTCCCCCTCAAACTCATTTCTTTTATTGTCCTTAATAAAAATCAGCATATTCATGGGAAAGAAATGGCAATCATGATGCATATCATGCAAAATAAATGAATATGAAATGATACAAATGGGTTAAAAGAAAAACATAGTGAGTATTTTTTGTTGGTTGCATTCTTCTCTTCATTTGTGGAGTTCTTTGTGGATAAAGTTCCTTCTTTTGTTGTTCTCTCCTCCTTAGCGTATATGGAGCCTATACAAAAAGAAAAGAAAAAATAAAAGCAAACAGTAAATATAAAGGCAAAAATAAAAGTAAAAGTAAATACAAAAACAAAAATTAAGGTAAAAACAATTACAGAAGCAACAGTAAGGTAAAAGGTAAATGCAAAAACAAAAAATAAGGTTAAGTTGCCTCCCAACAAGAGCTAAGTTTTGCATTCGATGTTTTAATCAAAATTTTGAAAGGATTATCGACCTCAGATCCTAACAAATGGGCGGGATGCTTAAAAGCAACTATGATACTTGTTAAAAAGATCTATGTGATTGGTGGATGCTGAAAACCCCTCATGAGTGTATAACAAAGGTCCAATGCAAAGGGTGGGTTTTCAAAAAGCCTGAAGGGCACGTACAACGAAGACCCAAGGTGATGATTAAGATTCCAGAAAAACCCTAGAGGATCCTTGTGCCATCTTCTATGTGTATTAACTTTTGTGGCTTAGTGTTCCACCTAAGCACCAAGTGCACCTATCCTCACTAGCTTGAAGTGCCATCTATGTACTCTTTATGCATCTTATACTTAATGGTCTAAAATGATACATAAGCACCTTTTGTGTGCCTCATTCGAAGTGTCTTGGAGTGCTATGATCTGTACCTTATCTTCTTTTTATTGAATGTGCCACAGATGGGTCATTTATGTGTTTATCCCCAATGGTCTGAAGTGCAACATCAAAATCTTTTGTACACCTCATCAACATATATTATCTTTTGTGGCCTTGAGAGACAGCTCAAAATGGGAAAATCTCATCAGTGAAGGAGCCATATCATCAGACAAGTCATCATTGATATTACCTGCCTTCTTGGAGCCTAATGAACATCAAACTTGAATCTACTCCTAAATATGGTAATCTATTTACCAAGCTGCAAAGGGGAATGCTAGACTCTGTGGTATCATAATGACAAGGCTAGCATCATCATATAGACGGCACTTCCACTTTTTCTAAGGGAAGTTGCTTCGATTCCATAGAACACCCTTCCTCCTCTCTATGAAATAACAGGGATGGTTGAACTTATGAATGTACAGAATCTCTAAAGGTGATCCAATTCTCTCTCTCTCTCCCTCTCTCTCTCCCTCTCTCTCTCGCTCTCTCTCTCTCTCCCTCTCTCTCTCTCTCGCTCTCTCTCTCTCTCTCTCTCTCTCTCTCAAACGTCCTGTTTATTGCACTTGGATTTAATGGAAGCAACAAAGAGACAAAAGTAACCGTACACATTCGATATTCGCCCATCATCTGAAATCCCTCATCCGCGAGAGCCAAATCCATGCGCACCCCAGTTGCTTTAACCTCCAAACACCTCTCTTATTCCTCTATCCATGTTTTCTCTCTCAACCCACCACGTCTCAGTGCCGGAATCCTGGAATGTAAGGCGCCCCAGTGAGCTTAATCCAGCGATTCCCCTGAATAAAAGGATTCACGGTGAACTTGGACGCCTCGTTCCTCCCAATGACCTTAAATCCTGGCCAGTGGACTCTCCCATTAGTCCTCGCTCCAGCGCCCCTATTTCCATACTCCGCGTAATACAAAGTCTTGAGAGCGAAATCCCCCGCCCAAGGCAGCCACCCTTCAGCCCTGATAAAATCTCCGATCGTCGACTCCATCACAACGGTCCTCGAATACTCCTTCCAAGGACGACCCAGATAGCTCGGAATCTTGAACCTTAATGGGTAGAGCTTCGCTTCAGGAACGATCCTACAGTTATGGATAACGAGGCCGGTAGTTTCTCTCTTATCAGCGCGCCCATGAGCAGTTATAGTGTTCTGCTGGTTATCCAAGGGTTTGCGGACGATGATGAGGCAGTTTTGGAGGATGACGGCAGAGTCTCCGAAGATGAAGTCAACGGTGCCGGAGACAACGCAGTTACGGTAGAACTGACGGTGTGTTTGGGCATAGAGCGTGTCTTGGTAGCCGTCCATTCTGCAGTTGAAGAAGGCAGACATGTCCGATTGCACTCGGAGGGCGACGGCTTGGTGTTTTTCCGCGCCCGCCGTGTTCCTAAAGCCCATTGACTTTGCCACGAATCCTGTCCCTATCGCGGCTGCATTGGTATTCCGAATATTGTTAGAGAGAGGTAGGAATAGAGCGAGAGGAAAAGAGATACACAGGAGGCGATAGAGATGAAAGAGTGAGAGAGAGAAATAAGAAGAGGGAGAGAGAGAAATGGGAAGAAAGAGGGAGAAAAATAGGAGGATGGAGAGAGAGAATAGGCACAGAGAGAAATAAAGGAATAGGGAGAGAGAAAGGATATGGACGAGAGAGATTGGAATAGGGAGAAAGGGAAATAGGAGAGAGACATAAATAAAGAGAGAGGAAGAGGGATAGGAAGAGAGAGAGAGTGCGAGAGAGAATGTCAAGCCAGAGGAAAAGAGGGATTCGCGAAGACAAATAACGTCAAGAAAGTCGGAGAGAAAGAGCATGCAAAGGTCGAGAATGATAGAGCAGATGACGTTAAGAGATCAGAAAAAAGATCAAGTGAAGAGAGATGTAGACAGAGAGATAGCATTTGTGGAGAAAGAGGGGGGAGAGAGAGAATAATGTCGGAAGAGATGAAGAGAAAAGTAGGAAGATGCATAGTATGAGTAAAGGTGGAAAGAAAGAAACTACAGTACGAAGAGAAATGAAGAGAGAAAAGAGAGAGAACCGGCATTTTTAAGATACAAGAAAAGATGACGTGAAGAGAGAGGGAGAGAGAGAGGATGATGATCATAGCTATGGAGAGAGATTTATGAAGATGGATAATGTGAATAGAAGCTGATAGTGAGAATTTTAGTGAGAAAGAAAATGAAGAGAGAGAACCGGTGTAAATGAGCAATTAGAAGAGACGTAGATAGCTGTAAGCTAGATAGAGAGAGGGAGAATATACCGAAAGTAGCAGTTTGGAAGGTGGGTGTTCCATCGACGAAGTTCTTGCTGCCAGAGACGATGGATCTCCTTGCTCCATCTCCATACATGAAGATGTTGACCATGTCTTTCGTCACCATCACGCTTTCCTCGTAAATTCCCGCCTTCACATATATCACGTATCTTCCTGCATAATTCTTCGGAATATTGTTCAAAGCATCATTTATCCTCTTATAGTCACCGCTCCGGTCTTTCGCCACCACAGCGTTGGGTTTGACCCTTCCCCCGTTGACCGATGCCAAAAGTCTCCGGTCAGCGGCGGAAAACCACTCCGGATAGTTAATGCCTCCGGTCAACAGTCGCCTTCCAGGTAACTTGGTCAGTGACTCCGGAATCTGGAGAGCTTCTAGGTTGGCCAACGTGGCCGCCACCTCGGTGACGATAGCAAGAGCATTACTGGTCAACTCTGCCGCGTCAGCGATGATTTTTTGCAGCTGGGCTTTCAACTCTGGATGGTCAATGCCGTCTAAACAGGTCTGTTGATAAGAAATGACGGCGCTGAGCCACGTCTTGACGTCATCAGATTTTTGGGTCAGATTTTGGTCAGCTTGAAGGTCAACGCCGGAGAAGATTCCTTCCAATTCGTCAACGGCTTCCTGTAGGAGCTGCTTGCAGTCAGAGAGCGCCAACTTTTGTCTCGAGTCAACGGGGCCTCCGTCAACGACGCTGATTTTTTCAGCCGCTGACTTTGACTCGTTGAGAGTGACGTGGACGGCGGCTTTCACTAATTCTTTTATGCTCACCGCGGTGTGGTTTCCGCCGAGGGCGTCGCTAAGGCTTTTCTCGCAGGCACTTTGGTAGTCTGTCACGGCGCACATGGCAGCGATTGACTTTGAGGTGGTGACGACACCGCCATTAGTAGCGGCGCCGCCGTCGGGAGCCTTAAATTCAGCGCCAACTTTCCGGTGAGAGCGCGTCACGGCGGCGACTATACCGACGATCACCGCCGCAACAGCTAAAAAGGTCAGCACAAAAATTAAGATCTTCTTCCCGGCACCCATTTTGAAGAAGAGAGAAAGAGAGAGGGGAGCCCCTAGGAGCGAGAAACTCAGGAATGGGGAGAAGGGTTTCTTCGTTGTTATATAAAGGATTAAGGGATGATCGTGTTTATCTTTCTATGTATAGGTTTTGGTGTTGTAGAGAGAGAAAGTGGGAAGTTGTCAACCAAACGATTGAAACCGTTGTGGTCTCTATTGGCTTCTTAGCTATTTTAAGCTTGACAGGTAGTTCTCTCTCTCTCGTTGCACCAGTCAGCCATAAGAAGTCGTATCTTGCCAAATATGGCAACGTCATCCGTTAATCTCAATGCGAGAGTCAAGGATAGTCACATATATGTATGCTACGTTCTTCTAATTACACGAACAATAAGAAGCTGACTTTCCATGAAGGCATAAAGCTACCCATCAAATTCTCTCTCTCTCACTCATCTCTCTCTCTCTGTGGCTGCCCGCAAGTCAACGGGTTCGACAGCGCCAACTTGCCTGCTCCTGCGACTGAGGACTTCCCCGCGGCGCATCTTGATATCTATGAACATCATCAGCATGATGCACTGAACCAAATCAAGGATGGCTTCGTCGGGGGCGGAAGTCAACGGGAGCCTGGTGAACAACCCTCTAGGATTTGCTGGCGACGATCTGTCTCTGCAGATTTTCCTTCCCATGACGGAGCCAGCTGGCGTAATTCAGCCGGACCCTGGAGGTTGAGTTGGGGAACGGCATCCCCACCGATGATTGGATCTCCCTCTGGCTCGGGGGCATGATGATTAGATGCCGAGACTTCTAGATATCAGTTCGGTTCTTCCGACAGCAGGATGGATTCTCGTTCCAATACCGATATTTTTTCTTTTTTTTTCCAATTTCCTGTGAAGTTCTTTCTTATGCGTTGACGGCGGGGATATGTTTGCAGCTTTCTTGCTTCTCAGCCCAAACGAAGAGAGAAGACCGTCGAAAAACCGATGGCCCGACGCCCTCTTTTCTCGGCCGCAACAACACAGATCAGCCAGAGCTTGGTTATAGCTCTCCACTGATTCTGATTAAATAATTAACTGGAACCTCTGTAAATTTATTCATCTCATTCATCCGCTCATTTTTGGCGTCCCGGACAGATCAACGTGTAGAAGTATAAAGAGCGTGATGGTCGATCATGATCAATCAGACTCGATGATCAGGCATCAAAGTTTGATGATCAAATTATATCATTTAAGATGTAAGAACTACATCTTGTTCTTGCTTCGTTACTAGCTTGTTCTTGATGGCTTCAGCGTTGTCCAGCCTGATAACAAGGATTCGGTCACTAGAATTTGAGGCCAATAAGTATCCCTCTGCAATGTAAATTAAATACACGATTTGTTAATAGACTCATTCGTTCTTCTTTCTACTTAGCTCTGACTTCTACCATCTACCTTCTACCTTCTGAGATTCTTTAAGCGTGATCCGCCGCATTGCCGACGATCGGCGGGAGAATGACGCTGATGAAGCTGAGCGAGTCCAGGTTTCGGCCACCTCCAGAAGATCTGAGACTTAAAGAATTTATTGACGATATCGATAACATTCTAGATTTCTCCGTCCCCACCGGCCATTCTAGGGAGCTCCAAAAGCATAAGGCCGGTTGCTCCTCGGAGACGACTTCGACTCCATTCTAGTCCTCGTCCTCACCCTAGATAATATCCTACCAAGTGAATCTCGTGAGTCCCAAACATAAATAAATTTGTTATTTACATTAAATACTTTTTGTATATTTATTAAAATTTAATTTTATTTATTATAATTCTTGTGTGATGTTTATCATGAAGTCCATGAGCATATACAATGATTAAGTGAATTATGATAAGATCATACTGTTGTGATCTCTAGTCTTTAAAGATAATTTCTAGTCAATTTTATTCATGGGATATTTAAGAAGAAATTGTGTTCATTATAATTCTTGTATGATATTTACAATGAAGTCCATGAGCATATACGATGACGAAGTAAATTATAATAAGATCATAATACAGTGCTCACCAATCCTCAAATATATATTCTAAACATTATAATTTATACGATATTATATAAGGATATTCAATTATCCTGAAAGAAGAGTACTATTTGATTTGACTCATATAATGAGTATGGGTGATCCTAAAGCTATCCATGTCGAGGGTCCAAAGATAGATAGTAAGTGCACTTTAGAAAAGAGTTTATTAAATTGATCAATATGAATCCTTAAATGATATTGTACCTAAGCGTCAATCATGTTGATTCATGGCATTGTTACATATGTGGCCCTTTGACTTGAGAAACCAAAAATATCTTATGGATACATGATTGTGTTTTGATTATAACTTACAAATCCCTAGCCATGAGATCTCTAAAACATCACATATTAGATATGACATGAAGTCTTCAAATATGATTGTGTAGTTAAGAAGGGATTTTTCGTCTTCGGTATTTGAGGAGAGTGACTCAAGGAATGAGATGTGATGAAATCTTTGTCTCAGATGGTGGAAATATTGGAGCTCTCGATATTTTCTTCCACACATTAGTACTAGAATAACTTAATAGATTTGACATTTGGTCATACCTTAAGTCATTTATGAGTCTCATGCACACTAAGGATTATACATATATGGTAACAAATGACGACAAGGTTTTATACATGAGTTCTTATATACATCATATCTCCTAGAGTACTTGGTATAGCTTGACACCCGAAGAGTTGCCAACTCAACGTATCGATTGGGTTATATCAATTATTAATTAATTAATCTACATTTTGATGTAGACAATTAATAAATACCAATAATATCTTTTTAGGTATATAGAGTTATTAACTAAAGAGATATATAGACCTAGAGGGTCACACATAAAAGAGCTATGGATGTTGGTAGATATAATTTATGAAAAATTGATATATTAGATGTCTAAAAATAGAAGAATTTTCTCATTTCTTTTCTTTCTCTCTTAATGAAGAGCTTTCAAGAGAGAACCAACCATTCGAGTGATCATGTGTATATCGTTAAAGTCTATACACTTGAATAGCTTCAAGACCTCCTTCAAGTGAACCCTATAAGTATATTTATTGTACTCATACTCCCAAGTGACTCACACATCCATCACATCTCTTTCACATTTCCCTTACATGTATTCATCCCTTCACATTATACTTTTTATTTTTTTGTATACTCTCTTCAAAAAAATATAAAAAAACTCATCCACATCCTTATGTCATGTAAATTTTTCTGAAATTTTGAAGTATTTCTGAAAAAAAGGAAGGAGAAAAAGAAAGAAAAATAAATAAATAATAAGTAAAAAGAAGGAGAATAAGTTAGGAGAATTTTTTTCTTCTTCCACTACCATCTCTACCATTTCCATTTATCCTTATCACCTATCATCATCCACGTCATTTGGGAGTATAAATTATCATAAGTGGTACCACCTTTGCTTTTTAAATCTATCTTGTTTACATGCATATTTCCTTTTAACCCCGTCATTCCTTTATATAGTGTCTTTTGATTCTTTTAGCCACCTCATCATGTTACATCCCAAAGATAGGAAATCTCTTATTGAATGTCGACAACTGTCTTTAAAATTGCGGAATGAAAAGCATTTGACTTGGCGATCAATTGGATCATTTCGAGTGCTATCTCAGGTTAAAATTTATTTTTTTCTTCTAATCTCTCTTCCTATATTGTCATATTTCAATTTTGAATTGTAGATTAGGTCAATTTTAGATTTAATTTTGGTTTTCTCTCTCTTCACATTCGGAAATTCTACCTCATTTTTGCTCTTTGATTTCTCCGCGAATCTTGATCTAAATAGAGTGAATTTTGATTTCGTGGATTCGTCTTCTTCCAAATAGGAACTCGTCAATCCATGGGTATACCATGAAGTTACAAAAGTTGTATTGGTGAACCACACTCCTAAGGCAAAATAGGCACAAGAAAACAACAATAGGTCGGATCAACCCACAAAAGTGAAATGATCCCTACGTAACCAGTCATCCATAACATAAAATATATAATTTTCTTCTTTGGTAAATCTACCAAGAGCTATAGTCATAGTAATCCTCATATTTAACTACAACAATTTTCGAACACCTCAAAATTTATCAAACTCCCAAATTTCTCATATCAGTTCATCGTCCAATTTGATCAAATTTAAAGAGTACCTTGAAAATACCTTAATTCTCCATGGATTCGGCCCTTATTCATCAGAAACTATCTAATTTGTGATTATTTCTCAAAATTGGTGAGTTTAGAATTATTTTTGGCACATCTCCGCATGTATTCGACGACCTCATGGATTCCTCTCGTCAATCTACCTCCAGCTCAAGTATTGCCTTACTTAACTCTTCGTTGAACTCTTGGAGCACTAACTCAAGGGCATCTACCCATATATCTGATACAAAATTCATACTTACTTGCCTATCAAAATTATCACAACCTTCCTTTATTTCTATTGTAGATGGTCGTGCATGTCCTGTTGTGGGACATGGAGAGGCCAATCTGAACTCCTTACTCTAGTTATCTCAAGTCCTTTATGTTCCCAATTTCCCTGTCAACTTCTTATCTACCAACACCATTACCAAAGTATTATTTTGTTCCTTCTCATTCTTTCCTTAGCATTGCACATTTCAAGATTTGCATACGGGAAGAGGATTGGTAGGTGTGTTAATTGGCCTTTATTGTGCCTTCAAGAATGCCCCTAGTGGGTCTTCCTCCTAGGCTTTTATGTGCCTTCCTATCAAGCTTTAATGAGCCAAAAATTTATGCATAAATATGTGTGTGTGCGTGTGTGTGTAATCAGAAACCTATTTATCTATAACTACATATATTTAGTTTTAAGAATATTTCTAATGATCTCTGTACATATAAAACTATAAATTTCTCTACATATAATCAAATTTAGAAATATGTATTTATGACAATTAGAATTGAAAATCTAGGTATATATATCTAAAAATTTATGTGTATATCCATAACTATATAAATGACTCCTATATATTTAATTATATATCTATTATGAGATCTTTAATATATGTAGAAAATAGAATTCATGAATTTATAGATATCCATAATTATATATATATATATATATATATATATATGAAAAATGAGATAATGATCTTGATTAAGGAAAAGAATAGAGGATAAGAGAGACATATAGGGGAGAGGAGTCACAATTTCCCTTATATTGGGAAGCAATTTATACGGTGTAATATTACCATTACAATCTAACAATTATGTCTATAATGGTCACAAGCAATAGGATATAAGTACAATTACATAAAGACTATAAGTACAATTTATTTAATTGAGACAATGATCTTGATTAAGGAAAAGAAGAGAGGAGGAAGAGAGACATATAAGGTAGAGGAGAGAAAGAGTGGAAAATCTAGAATTGCAAACGTGTCATTTTGGCCTATCTACGCTTACACTCCCCTTCAAGCAAGAGCATAGAGATAATACAATCCCAGCGTGTGAGAAATGGAATCATAAGAAGCAATGCTTAGTGACAAAAAAAATGCGTATGGTCGTTGAATACACACGATATCGTGTCAAAACAAAGTCCAAACCTATCAATTTAAAGATTAATTCATGAATTGAAGGGTATACTGGTAAAGAAGGGTCGAATCCACGAAGAATTAGGGAATTTTGAGAGATATCTTTAAAATTTGATCAAATCAGACAACGAATTGAGTTTAGAAATTAGGACATTTATAATATTAAGAAAGATAATTCAATTTTGAATCCACGGAATCAAAAATCGAGTGATTTGGATTAGAATTCGTAGAGTAATTGGAGTTTGAAAATAGAAGAAAATTCGATTGTAAAATTTGATTAAAAACCAAAATTAAATTGAAATTAAACTTAATCTACGATTCAAAATGTAAAAATTAATGTTAAATGATGAAAGACTAAGATGAAAACACAAAATCTAACCCAAAGTCGCACTCGAAATGATCCAATTAATTGTCTGATATATGGCTATTCATTCCGCGATTTCGAAGACAAAAATTGGCATTCAAGATGTGATTTCTCCTTACTCCCTCGATCAATTTTTGATTTCAAGCACTCCTCGGATGCGGAAACGTGTCAAGAAGAGAAAGAAATCGAATGACGCTTGAATTGTGGTGTCTAGACAGTTCGATTTAACTCAAAAATCCAAGGGTGAGTTTCTGTTCGCAAAGAACAGTTCTATTTGTAAGAGAATTGGGTGTAACCGTCGGATCAACGGTCTGATCGTGATCAATGGTCAGAATTGTGCGTCATTTGGTAAATCAATGTGATTAAGTCACGTCCTTTCGATTTCAAATGAAGGGTTGAGATGCATCCATGTCGCGCGAAGAATAGAATGTGCCGTTTCGATCCTTCGTTGGATCTTGATCGGGCGGTCACGATTAATCGAAAGGTCCACCGATCGTGATTAGCCGTGACCTTAATAACTTCCTTGATGGACGGACTTGACGGTTAGCTTAAATCTGATTTACGGATGCTTATCATATATATATATATATATATATATATATATTCTGCGCATACGTGTCATGCACACACATGCGTGTCATGCACACATGTCACGCACACACGAGTGTCCACGTGTCACACGTCCGCGCGTCTGCGCGTCAACACGTGGCAGTGCTTCGCCACGTCAGCGTGCAGTAATATAAAACCCTTTTTTGTATCCTTTTTAATTAATTTGAAACCAAAAATATAATTAAATAAATTCAAAAAAATTCCAAAAAATTCCTACAAATTGGAAAAATCATAACTTTCAAAATACAACTCCAAATTAATTCAAATTTATTTTGTTGGATTAGAAATTGAATAATCTATCATCATAAAAATTCAAAATATTAAAATATTAAGATAAGAATTTTTATTAAATAAATACATTCATGTATTTTCTAAAATAACTTAAGAAAAATACATGAATATAAATAAAGATTGTTCTCTTATATTTTTCATCATTAAAACATAGTTATGATGTCAAATATAATTAGGATTAAAATCATAATGTTTAATTATGCATACTTATCCATGAAATAATATATTTTTAGATCATAACATGAAATTATGTCAAATGATATAAATATACTTAAAATATCATAACATGCATACAATTAGACCAATTAATGCTTTTATTTGCATTAATAATCATGTAAATTCATGTATAAATAGCATGTTATCACTTAGTCCTTTTGTTAGAATGTCTGATCAAATGATGGGAAGAGCCAACATGAGGAGTGGTGATGAACCCATCAAGTACCCGATAGTGAATAGCATGGCAATCTATCTCAATGTAATTGGTGCCTTCATGAAAAGTAGGATTGTTGGCTAGAAGGATTGCAGCTTGGTTATCACAATACATGGGCATGGCACCTTATACTAGAAAACCAAGCTCCTTAAGAAATGAACATGCCCAAAGCATCTTAGAGGGAGCATGTGTCATAGCACAGTATTCGGCTTCGGTAGTGGACAAAGAGAAAACGTGTTGCTTTTGACTTCATCGGGTGATAAGGTTCTTGCCAACTAATGTGTAGTACCCAAAAATAAATTTTTTATTACCACAATGTGATGCATGACGCGGTGGTGAAAACCCTCGTGCCTGATCAATGAATCTGAGAATGACTAAGGAGTGCCGGTCAACCCTAACCTACGGGTAAGCGAGTCCTAGACCCTAAGTAAGGGACCTAACCTAAACCTAAGTACAGGCAAGCGTGCCGATCTGCGAAGTCGACTTCGGGTAACCCGGGGATACTCGCGCTGATGGGTAGGGTGAGATCCTCTCGGTCCACGTCCGGAGGCATGGAGATCGCTCATCGTGGAGTAGCTTGAGGGCTGCAGCCCACGCCCGGTACCGGACCTGATATACGCGACAGAAATCTTGAACCTATATCCACTCTACCCTATCTACATCGTCCGACGGCGGTGGAGACGAGTAAAGGAAATGCTTCGAAAAGTAATTAACTTTAAAAGAGGGGTCGGAGCTAACCTGCAAGGCACGAGCCCGGTGGGTTGTGGTGTCGTGAAGAGTCGGCTCGGTAGTGTCGGCCGAATAAGGCCGGGCGGGCGACGTCGTGGAACACCAAAATGTGCAGGCCGCGATTCCGGTCGGCCGTGAGGAAGGAGGCCGTAGTACAATGCACGGACGGTCGGTAGAGGTGGGCCGGATCGGCGCCGTCGTGGGCTCTGAGGAACTCTCATCGCCGGAAGGAGCTACCCGGAGAGCATTGACGATCGAGAGAAGGGAGGGATGCAGCTCGGGCCGGCGTTGGGCGACCGGGGACAACCAGACCTCGTGGGAGGGAGTCCAGGTGCGAACAACCGGTGCAGGCGAGTCCCAAGTGCAGAGCGGACCAAAAAGACGAACTTGTATGCAGGCCGAGCGTGGGGCAGGCTGCTGACGGGGAGTGCAGGGGCAACAAGGGAGGGGCGAGAATGGGGTGAAGCTAGGTGCTAGCTGGGCGAACCCGAATTCCACCTTGAGTACAGAACCGGCGCGGGCGGAAAATTTGGTCAATGCGGAACAATTTGGTCAATGCGGGGGGTGCTGGGGAAGATGGCGCCGGGATTCCACATCGTCGGACAGGTCACGATGGCGCAAGATTTCCCAGCAGAATCTTCTTTCGGGAGGACGTCTAGGAGGAGCCTTGGAATCGTCCAACGGCGGCAAGCAATAGCCGGGAGGTTTTCCCGAGTACGGCGACAGGGAGGAGTAATTCCCGCAGGCCAACTCGAGGTGAAATCCTGTGCGTTGATTGTTGAAGGCAGGTTGCGCAGTCGGCATCCCGACGGGGAGAGAAGTGGCGTGGGCGCAACTGAATTTCTTGGGGAAGGAGGGGAGATTCCTCAGGTCAGCGGAGAGGGAGGAAGAGGATAACTTGGCGACAGGGAGTGTGGATGGTAGTGGAGTGGAGGGAGCGCGTGCGGAATTAACTTCGGAAGTGGGGAGATGGGAGGCGTTGGAATTTCGGGATAAGGTAGAGGGCGGTTGCTGATTTTCGACCAGGAGGGCGGATTCGGGAATTGGAGGGGGAAGAGAAAATGGCGAGGTCTGTGGACGGAAATCGTTGCGGGTGGTGTCACAGGCAATCGCGGAGAGTAGGTATTGGAATGGAGATTGGATTGAGGCTAGGGGGATGGAGAGGGGCGTTGTGTTCGCGGATCGGGATGGCGCGGATTGAGGGAAGGGAATTCAGCAGGTGTTCGGGATTCGGCAGGTGTCGAATCCTCACAGAATTCACCGTTGCGAACGCCGATTGAAGATGGATAGCAACGGGCAAAGGTGAGGAGAAACGGTAGAGTTTCGGAGAGCTGGCGTTGCCTTGGAGGGATTTCGGGAGGTTGACGGGAAGGGGTTGGCTTGAATTTTTGGCAGGAGGGGAAATTTGGATCGTCAATGTGAGGGAAGAAGTGGGACGGCCAAGGCGAACTCAGAAGTGGGGATGGGGAGTTCGTCAGGTCGGTGGGGGTTGGTTGTGGGTGAAGCGACGATTGAGCGTGGGCGAGGAGTTGGTTGGGCGGTGAGGATGAAGTGGTCGTGCGACGCGGAAACGGGGTGGGAAAAAAAGCTTGTAATTGGCAGAGAGGTGAGGGAAATGCTGGGTGAATCAGGGGCAGGGAATTGGGGAAGGACAGGCGGATCGTGGGGAAGAAGTGGGCGATGTAGCGGGGTGAGGACTTTGGTCGAGGGGAGGGGAAATCGGGGGGTTCACAGGGGAAGGCGGAAGGGCAGGGGAATTTCGGGATGGGAGACGGCGGAATCCGGAACTGGGGAGTTGAACGGAAATTGCAGAGTCGAGAGAAGGGGGGAAATCGGAGGAGGAGGAAGGTAGTGCAAGCTCGGGAAGTTCACAGGTTGAGGGAGCAGGGGAGGATCGTGGAGGAGGAGGGGTGTTGCCGGAAACGGGGATGGATGTTCCCGGGAGGGGAATGCAGCGGGGGAAATGCGAGGGGCTGGAAGCGCGGAGAGGATCGTGGAGGGGAAACTCGACGGGAGGAGGAGATGGAGGGCGGAACGAGGAGGGGATGCACGGAGATGGAGATGGAAGGTGGAGTTGCAGAGAGATTCGGGGAAGAGGATGACCGGCGGAAGGTGGAGAGGGTACAGTGGAGGTGGAGGAGGTGCTGGACAGCAGCAGCGGTGGCGGAGCAAGGGCGGCGGCGGCGCTCGAAGGCGGCGGCGGCGCCGCTAGGTCGGCGGCAGTGGCTGGAGCAGCAGCGGAGGTATCAGCGTGGCCGGGGCAAGGAGTGGCGGCGGTCGTCGCGGCGGCGGCGGCGGCACAGAGGCGTGCGGCGGCGGCGACGGCAGCGGTTGGACTCCTTCCCCGGCCTTCCGTGAGCAGCCACTCGAGATGGAGGAGACTCCTTTCTTTTTTTCTCAAATGACGGCTAGGGTTTGTGGGGGGGTCCCTTACCCTCTTATAGAGCCCATAATGGGCCAAGAGGGGAAAGGGCCCACTTGAGGCCCACAACCCAAAACCCAAAATACTCATAGAAAACAAAGGTTCACAAAAGAAAGGGCTTCATGAATAGGATCCCGAAGAGGGAAGAACCCACCCGAAAGCCTAAAAGGAAGAGGGAAATAAGCGAGGACCCGCTTAAACACGTGCGGGTCAAAAAGTTCATAATAAAGAAATAAAGAAATAAAGATAAACGGATAGATCCGCGCGCGCAAAAGGGCTCCTCCGGTGCCGTGGTATCGTGTCTTGGTGGCGACGGGGGTCGTACGCCACCACAATGGATTGCATAGCTAGAGTTAGAGTAGGCTTCTACTTGAAGATGACCATCTTGTAGGTAGAGAAGACCATATCCATCAGCATGCTTGAGATAGGCGAGAACATGAAGATCAGATGGCCAATGTATCTCTTGGGACAAATGCAAAAATTGGTTGAGGAGCCATCATAGCCCGACAAGCTTACTATTTGTAATCAAGAAAACTAAATACAGATGAAGATGATTAAGACATATAGCTTTCTAGGTCGATCCACAAGAATTTTAGGGCGAGAACAAGAGAGAGAAATGGAGAGATCAATTAGTTAGAAAGGAGCAAAGTAAGCAAACAAATAGGAAGAGGTAGTGAGTGGAAGAGACAACGGGAAAATGAGAGTGATTATGAGAAACGAAGGACAATTCAAAAGATTAACGAAGAGAGAGGGTTAACTAGAGGAATAGGGAAATGGTGAAAAAGAATTCAATAGATGGATTGAAAAAGGAAATCAAATAGTAGAGAGAGCGTAAAGGAAAAGATGTGATGGTTGAAGAGTCGATACTGCGAGGTCGTTGAAAACATGCGAACACAAGTCAAAACTAATACCAAACTCACCAATTTTATGAAATTAACATGAATTAAGAAGTATAGTGGTGAATAAGAGTCCAATCCATAGAGAAATAAGGGAATTCAAAGATATCTTTTGAAAGTCAATCAAATCGGATGATGAAATGTGATGAAAAGGTAGGGAAATTGATATTTTTTAAAAGAAGACTCAAAGGTGAATCTATGGAATCAAAAATCACGAAATTTGGATCATGATTTGCAGCAAAAATCATCAAGCGAATGAGATAGAAATTTCCGAATTTGAAAATCGTGAAAAATTGAAATTTAAATTGACTAAAATTACGAATCAAAATTAAAATCTAAAGCTATCTGAAGGAAGATTAGAATGAAACTTGATCTCTAACTCAAGATGGCGCTTGAATTGATCCAATTACTCGGCGGATTACAGGATTTTCATTCCCAAATTCAAAAAAATGATTGTTGATGTTCGAGAGCCGATTTCTTCCTATTCTCTCAACAAAATCTCACTTTCAAGCACTCTGTGGATGCGAAAATTGATCTAGAAGCGATTGGAAGCAAGAGTTCATGGGATTTGGTGTCTAAAAAGTTTGATTACTCGAATTACCCAAGAATGTTTTACATCGTCGAAGAACATGTCAATTTATAGGGCAAATTGGGCATAACCTTTAATTCTTCAATCAACGGCTCTAATGAAATGTCAGGCTTCGAATTGTTACAATTCAATCGCGTCCGTTAGATCTTGGATGGACCACTGAGATTTTGTCACGTCACGTGCATTATGAATAATGCATGAAACAATTATCGTTTGATATTGATCGGATGCTTCAGATGTGTTCCATTGGTTTTAATCTCAGCTGTTATAACTCTTCAAATCAATGGCTGAGATTAAATCATTTTAAAAATGCTTCACCAACAAATAAGAACGCGCCGCATACCCCCGCTGTAAGTGAAGATCAGCGGTCTTTATTTAAATCGCGAATCAAATGCTTCTCGTAACGCCACGTCACCTATGCACATATAAAACAAAACAAAGTCCCACATGGAAAAAATTAAAGAGAAAACATGTGTATATAAGGTGTGCGCAATTAAGAAGTTAGCGAAAATTCTTAACAAAGTGCTTTCTCCTTAATCACACACACACGTGCACACACACGCGCACTCGCACATGCATGCAATGTACATGTGTGCGACACATGACAATATCATATGTCGCCACTTGGCGTGCTTTTTCCATTCGTGCCTGTCACATTAGCTTTCACATCAGCACGCGAAAATAAAATGTTATTTTAATTAAGTTAATTCAAATAAATTGATTTGAAATTCAAAAAAATTCAGAAAAAATCCCAAAAAAATCCCTCAAAAAAATTAGAAAATTTATATCTTTAAAAATATAACTCCAAATTAATCTAAATTTGTTTCATTGGATCAGAAATTAAATTATCTATCATTCCAAACACTCGAATTTAATAAATAACAAGAGAATAAATTTCTAATTCAAAAACTTAGAAACTTAGAAAAAAATATATGAGTGTATATAAAATGATTTCTCTTATTATTTAACCTGAAAAATAATTATAATCTCAAATAAAGATGGGTTATAAAAAATATTCTTCTTTATTTATCATAATTAACCCTAAATTAATGTATTTTGATATTATAGTGAATTTTTTATAGAATGATATATAAACACTAAAAATATGATAACATCATTAGAATGGAATGTTTTATGCCTTAATTTTTATTAATAATCATAGATTTTCATATTTAATTTGCATGTTATCAATGGTCAAACGAGAGAGAGAGAGAGAAAATGCTAAGAGGAAAGGAAGAGCAAGATTCGAAAAGAGAGAGAGAGAGAGAGAGAGAGAAAGAGCAAGAGAGCGAGAGAGAGAGAGAGAGGGAGATATATATATATATATATATATAAAGAATGCGAATTGTGAGAGAGAGATAAGAGAGAGAGAGAGAGAGAGAGCATGATCGGAAGAGGCAAAGGAAGGGGGAGGGCTAGAGAGAGTTAAGTGGCTGTAAGCAAAAGAGAGAAAACGAGACTACGAAAGGAAGAACAGGCAAGATCCACGTGGAAGAAGAGTATGTGCAGAAGTGGGAAAGCTAAGAGAGGAAGATATCGACTACGCAAGCGGTGGAACTGGGGAGAGGAAAAGAATTTGAGAGAGAATTGCTCGAAAGAAAGGTACGATGAAGAAATCGGAAACAAGGAGAGAGAAAGAGGGAAGGCGAGAGTGTTAAAGGAAGAACATAGAGGGATGAGAGAACACTAGGAAAATAGAAGAGCAAGAGTCACTGGAGAGTTAGAGCTGGAAGTTAAGAGGACAAAATAGGGCTAGAATGAGAGAGAGAGAGAGAGAGGAACCGAGGGAAAGCATAAAAGGAATATGAGGAAAGGGAGATCAAGAGAGGAACGATGAGAAAGGGGAGAAACGGGGACTGAGAGTAAGAAAGAGAGATTTCACAAGATCCGAGAGGAATAAGAAAACTAGAGACAAAGATGGAGAAAGCGCAAGAGAGTGGAGTAGGGAAAGAACAAGGAAATGATTCCAACACGGAACGAAGAGGATATAAGCTTGAGAGAGATGAAGAAAAAGGGTGAAAGATATATGGGAGAGGCATGAGCGAGAGTGATAACATTTAATCTTAACATGCAATTATATGATTATTAATGCATAAAACAAAGCATTTGTATGCATGTTATGATACCTTGAGGGCATATCTATCATTTCATGCAAATTTTAAGATATAATCTCAAAATGCACTATTTTAGGCATAATTATACATTTTTAAGAATATATTTTAAAGTAGATTTATTCTCATCTGTATTATAATTGGGTTTTAATGTTAAATAATAAGAATAAATACTTTTTACATATTTATTTTTCTAAGTTTTAATTTCTAAGAGAAATGAGTGTATTTTAAATAAAAATTTATTCTCTTTTTATTTAAATAATTTGACTTTTTAGAATGATAGATAATTTAATTTATGATCCAACAAAAATTTATATTAATTTGGAGTTATTTTGAAAGATATGAATTTTCTAATTTTTAGGGATTTTTCTAGAATTTTTTTCTGATTTTTTTATGAATTTAATTCGATTTGTTTTGAATTAAATTGAGTACAAAAATAATTTTATATTATGTGCTGACATGATGCAGACGAAAAAGGGTGTCGCCACATTGCACGTGGCGTCGTGTATGTGTTCACGCGTGTGTATGCATGTGTGTGCACGTGTGATTAGAGAGATTAAGAATCCTTTTCATGATAACACTAACTCTCTAATCACACATACCTTATATACACATTGAATCACGTGATTTTTTGTCATGTGGGACTATGTTTTTGTTTTCATATGCCCACGTGACGTGGTGTCATGTGAAGCATCTGATTCGCACGTTAAATTGAAATCGTTGATCATCACTTATGTCACGGGGGTACACGGCGCAATTGTATTGGACAACGATTTGTATTTCATCTCAGCCATTCATCTAAGGAGTTATAACGGCTGAGATTAAAACCGTCCAAAACGCATCCAAAGCATTAGATCAAGATCAAACGACGGGCATTTTTTGTCATTACTTCTTCATGCGCGACGTGGCAAGATCTCAGCTCCCTTCTGGATCAGACGAATACGACTTAGAGATAGCGGTTTGAAGCGTGGCATTTCATCTCAGGCGTTAATCAAAGATGAAACGCCAAATCTAACGGTTATGCCCAAATTTGCCTATTTAGACGAATGTTCTTCAATGGAAAATGTATTCTTTGGATGTTTTCCTGTAATCAAACTGTCTAGACACCACCATCATTGAATCTCTCACTTTCTTCTTTTTCTAGACACATTTCCACGACCATGGAGTAGTTAAAAGGTGAGATTTCATCGAAAGAATAGGGAGAATTTACCTCTCGAATGTTAACGATCGTCTTCGAAATCCTATAATGAAAAATCCTTTGATCCGGCGATCAATTGGATCATTTCAATCGCTATCTCATGTTAGATTATGTGTTTTCCTCCTAATCTTTTGTCTTATATCATTAGATTATAATTTACAATCGTAGATCATGATAATTTTAGATTTTACATTAAATTTCTCTTTCTTCGTGTTCGGAAATTTATGGCTAATTCGCTCTTTTGATTTCTCTGCAAATCTTGATCTAAATTGAGTATTTTTTATTCCCTGGATTTGTCTTTGAGTTCTGTTTCCAAATCTATCAAAATCCCTAACTTTCTCACCTCAATCCATTGTATGATTTGATCGAATTTCAAATAATACCTCAAAAATACCTTAATTCTTTGTGGGTTCGACCCTTATTCACCACTATGCTATTTAATTCGTGATTATGTCTTTAAATTGGTGAGTTTGGTAATTGTTTTGATGTGTATCCAAGTGTATTCAATGAGCTCGCAGATTCGCTTTCGTCAAAGAGCAACACACAGAGAGAGAGAGAGAGAAGAAGAAGAAGAAGAAGAGAGTTTAAGCAAGAGAGAGAGAGAGAGAGAGAGAAAGATAGATGAGATGCGAACAATCTCATGCTATTGCGTGAGAGGAGGAAATAACAAGGAAAAAGGTGAGAGAGCGAATGAGCTATAGGAAGGGGAGAAGTCAAGAACCAGAGAATCGATGGAAGAAATGAGGAATGTCGGGAATGTTGGGAGAGAGGGTGAAATAGAGAGTGGAAATGTTGAGAAGAGAGATGGAGAGTGATAACATGCTATATTAACATAATAAAACATGATTTTTGATGTATATTAAGGTATAAATGTTTTCATTTACATGCATGTTATCATACTTATGTATATTTTTCTATCATTCAATGAAAAAGTCATTATAATCTCAAAAATACTTTCAATTAGGGTTAAATATGATGATTTAAAAGATAAATAATTAATAACCCATCATTACTTGAGATTATAAAGGTTTTCAAAATTAAAAAAATGAGAAAAAATTCTTTATAAACATTTATTTATATTTTCTTAAGTTAAAAGCCTTGAAAAATAAATGTATTTTTTGAAATGAAAATTAAGACTCTCATTATTTATCAATTTTTATCTTTTCGAATGATAGATAATTAAATTTTGGATCAAATAAAAGAAATTTGGATTAATTTGGAGTTATATTTTAAAAGTTATGAATTTTCTACTTTTTGGGGATTTTTCTAGATTTTTCTGAATTAAATTTGTGATTTTTAAATGTTAAAATTAAATAAAAAAATACAAAAAAAGGGTTTATTATTTTGCGCGGGTCCACGTGGCAGCGTCACGCGAGCCCACGCGGCGCCTACGCAGCAAGGTGACGTGTGCGAATATTTATATATATTTTTTATATAGTTTATAGTATATAATGTTCACCCTTCCATATATCGGAAGGGTATTAAACCCTCATAATCGTCGCTCCTTTTAAACCAGATTATTTCCTTTAATTTTTCCCGTGTGGGACTAAGTCCCACATAGTTTATTTAAATGCGGGAAACGTGGCTTAAATCAAAGCGTTGTATCACGATCGGAGCGCGCCGATCGAGTGGACGCATGGACCACCGGATCACGATCAAGGCACATGCCTTAAATGCAGGCATTATAACGGTCGTGATGCGATCTGGTGGGGAGCATCGTGATTGTCGGATCGCGATCCAACGGCGACAAATCGAGGCATTTTTATAACGCTAATCCACGCGAATCATCCAAGTTGTCGATCGAGATCAGACGGCTACGACTTAACTGAAACGGTCCACGATGGACCGTTCCATCGTAACCATCGATCGTTTCGATCGGACGGTTACGCCCAAAATGTGTATAAAATGAGGTGTTCTTCTGATGTTCAAACCATTCGAGTGGAAATCAATCTAATTGAGCTGTCTAGACACCTCCCCTCTCGTTTCTCTTGATCTCATCGCGTTCTACCTTCAATTTCGCACCTCCGGAGCCCTTGAAATCAAGATTTCGTCATGTAGATTGGTAGAAATTGCAGCTTAAACTCACAAACGCGTTCTTTGGTGTTTTCGTCGATTAATCGGTTTAATCGAGTTAATCCGATTGCTAATCGTGGATAATGGAAGCGGTTTTTACTAAGATTTAGTTTTTTTAAGTTTGATTTTGATTTAGATTAGGTTTTAAGTTTCAATTTGGTTGAATTTTAGATAAAATCGCGATTTACGATTCTCAAATTTTCTCTCCACTTCAATCTTTGATTTCTCCATGAAATTAAGTCCAAATTCGATGATTCTTGATTCCGTGGAATCAATTTGAAGTTATCTTTCATAATTTACCATTTTCCCCAATTTCTATGATCAATTCATCGTCCTATTTGATGAATTTTGAAAAATACATCAAGAATTTCCCTATTTCCCTGTGGATTTGACCTTTATTTACCATTATACCCTTCAATTCGATACATTTTCATCAAATTGGTAAGTTCGGAATTATTTTTGATGCGATACTATGTGAAATCAACGACCTCACGGTCTCGTCTCGTTAGAGAGCAAAAGAAGGAAGAGAGATTGGGAGAGATAATGGATTTGTGGAAAGGGGAGCGGAAGAGAGAGAGAAGGGGTATTTGTGAAGACGAAGAAGAGAAAAAAGAAGAGTGACGTAAAGAAAAATAAACTCAAAATAAACTTCTCTGTAAATTTTTTGATTCTTCTGCTACATCCCATCAAGAAGAACACCAAGAGGATCCCTAAACAGAAAGATAGAACATCTGAAAAAAGGAAGAAGCAAAGAGAAGAAAGAAGAAGACCCCTAAAAGAGAGCTTCCCCCCACCTTTTTGTGAACCCTCCGAGAAGAGCTGAGAGAAATTTCTATAAAGGGTCTCCTCCTCGATGGGTTCTTTGACTGGACTCAAAGAGACTTGTCTTGGACAGCCCATTAAGTCCTTGTTCTTGAGGAGGTGCTCTCTCTTCTATTATTCCTTAAATGAAGAAAGTGAAAGTCAGTTAAATAAAGTAAAAGATAGTGGATGTGATGATCTGTTCAATAATTAATAGAGTTAAATAAAATCAATTCGTAAGTTTTTATAATTAATTTTTTTGATTTTATCATGTAACAATCAAGTGAATAAGTTTCCCCACAAGTCGGCGATATGCATGAACATCTACAAGTAGTGGAGAGGTAGAGCCCCAAAAGCTAGGCTTACTATCAATGGGTGATGCTCATGGCTTGTACCCAAGAAGTGTGTCATGTGTAAGTATATCTAGGTCATCTTTTGTTGGCTAAGAACCAAGTTTCTCAGCCAATAAGTGAACTTGATGCCCAAGCGATATTTTGGAGAGCCTAGATCCTAAATAGTAAGTTGTCCATGCAAGTGAGCATTGACTCGAGCAATGCCAGCAATGTCACTCCCAATGACAAGGATATCATCAACATATATAGCTAGTATGATGCATCCACCAGAAGGAGAGGTCTAAAAGATAGTAAGGTCTACTTGAAAAGGAGTCAACCCTTGAAAGAGGATACGCTGATTGAATTTCGTAAACCACACTCGTGGGCTATGCTTCAAACCATAGAAAGCACGACGGAGATGGTATTAATGGGAGGTCTCCCCATAATGACACAATAAGATCGTCATAGATGAAGGCATTGGACACATTGAGCTGCATGACGAGACTAACAACATGATACTTATACTTGTATTTACATGATAATTAATGCAAATTAAGTCATAAAACATTTTATTTATATGCATGTTATCATACTTTAAGTGCATATTTATCATTCTACGTAATATAAATTATAATATCAAAATACATCATTTTAAGGGATAATCATGTATGATTCAAAGGATGAAATTTTGGAGCAGATTACTCCCATTTTCATATTTGAGATTATAATTAAGTGTTGATTGCAAGTAATAGAAGAAAATATTTGCATATACACTCAATTATCTTTCTAGTTTTATTTTCCAAAGAAAATGAGTATACTTTTGAGTTAAAAATTTTATTCTCTTGTTATTTCTTAAATTTAAAATTATAGAATGATAGATTATTTAATTTCTAATCAAACCAAAAAAATTGGATTATAAAGGAGTTGTATTTTGAAAGTTATGAATTATAAAATGAATGTCGTCAATTCATTTTATTAAATGGATAAATCATGGATGTTGATTGAGGAGTTATAATGGCCAAAATTCAAAGTGCCTCTATGAGATCTAAGGGGTTGAAACACAATCGAACGATTACGATTCAATAGTGCTTCTTCTTCACATGCGATGCGATAAATCAAAACCCTTTATTATGACTCCAATGGCCACAACTTAACAGTGTCGATTCGACTCTAAGCATCATATTTGAGCCATTGGTTAAAGATGAAGAGGTAGATTGATAACATGCAAAAAGAGGAATAAAAATATGCTCATCTTTGTCAGCATATAGTTAAAATAGCCAATATCATTTGTATTTGTCACATGTTATCATATGGTTATGCTAAAATGAACATCTGTTAGATGAATGAAGATAAAAAGTGTTTTAATAGAAATTTTACAGCAATTAAAGATAGTTTTTATTCAAGTAAATTCTCTATTTTTTTCATAAATGAATGAACTCTTTAAATTGTTGTAATGTCTTTTCTTTAAGGGAATTTTTTACTAAAGCCCTTAATGGGCTCGTCGGATCTAATGGGCCTTAGTAAGCTGTGGGCAGGATTTGTATGGAGAAATCAGTGACCAATAGAAGAGGAGTGCACGAATTTAGGGTGTAAAGCAACACAGATATCAAATGCTGCCAACGGTAGGTGTTTGGCGCTTTTCACGGTTAAGAATTGCCACCAATCGCCTGTGTTCTAAGCCAACTACTCATGGAGATAAAGGAAAAGCATGTTTATGGGTACATAGCAGTAAGTATTAACAACCTAACTGATCCGCATAACCTCTAAGTCGCGTACCAGTTAGGTTAAAAGGGGAAACGAGGAAGCATAAGAGTGCATTCTTGATTTCTCATCCAAGGAGGAGCTTGGCCTGGAGGACACAACGGGGAGAAAGAATCAACTATCGTTGAGGCAAAGAAGTCATCCGAATACAATCTACAAAAATTGCTACGCGATCGTAAAGGAGCGGTTTGAGGTTTTGATTTTTATGAATTTTTACAAATAAATTGTTACAAATTTTCAATTGAACTTAATTTCGGTTTGTTTTCTTTCATTTAGATTCAGTTTTACATTGCTTTCGAGATTAATTTCTTTAACTGTCTGAGGTTTTACAATTGAATCTAATTGTAATGTTTTGATTTATGTTTTAAACTAAGCATTCGTTCTGATTTTCTTCTTTTCTTAGTGAAGGAGTGAGTAATTAATCGGAAATTAGAATATTACATAGGTAATATCTGTACCTACCATCTTATAAAAAAATTATTCTTTGATTTTTTCCTGATAGATAATAGTGAGAGAAATCTCACCGACAGTCCCTAAATAAATTAGAATATTACATAGGTAACTACCTTCATATATAGGTATCATTCTTTGATCCCGTTTTGATAGATAACAGTGAGAGAAATCTCACTAACAGTCTCAAAATATACTTGATATAGAAAGGAAAAATATGAATCTATACTAATCATAGGTTTAATAATAAAAAAAGTCTCTCTTCATTTCTGTTTTCTGTTCAAATTAAAGGAAATCACACAAGAAGGTTAATTAGACTGGGTACAGTGGATGAAGTGGGATTTCTACACAAAGATAAGTTCGTTAGTTTCCTAGTCTACCTAGGAAGAATAATAAAAACCACCTAAATGGAGGTAGTATGATAAAAAGATAGTAATAGTATTATAACATGAAGAAGAAGAAGAAGAAGAGTTGAGTATTAGTATAAGATTTAGATTCACATAAATATATAAAAGAAATATAAATGATTCTCAGCTATTCAGACCTTCTATAGTTATTAGCAAAGGATCTAGTTATAAATGAGAATGACGAGATAGTGATACAGAATTGAAAGTGAGTTAGAAGAAGATCGCATACGTCAAAGAAGGATTAGAAATACCTCTCTAGGATTCGACCCCTCTTCGAGCTATACTTTTGGAAGATAGAAATTAAGGGGAAAAAAATATATTTGAAAACAATATAATTGCATAAGCCCAATAAAACCATCACAATGACATAGGATTTACATCTTTATTTTGACTTATCACAGATCGAATAGCCATGCCCAATTTTTCTATCTATTTATACCCTCTTCCTTTGACAGTTTAAAGAATTTAAGGATTGATCAAACCTATAGGACAGCACAATTCTTGAATCTTTTATTTTCTTCCTCTTCTAGACTCATTTTTACATTCGAGTACTTGAAATCAAGATTTTATCAAGGGTAGAAGGAAGAATTTTCCGCTTGAACTCCATTTTTTTTTTTGCAATGCAAAATGAAAAGCCTTGATTTGATGATTTGCCCTTTGAGCCTTTGGCCTGATCAAGAACATCCGATTTGGGTTGTAGAATTGCAGAAACTGTAATACTAGTTACTTGATTACTCTAATGCATTATCAAATTAATAAGAAGAATTTGATCATTTTAGGCTACTACTTGTTGATCCTAGTGACATGGATTACCTCTCACATGATAGAAATTCTCGCTTCTTGAAAGGACTATGCCAAGCATTCAGTCTAGGCGAGCTCAATTATTCAATTGTGAGAACAAGTTATCCTTTGACGAACTAGTTGTCCGAGCAACTAAGGAGGAAGATAGGCTTTAATCCATAGAAAAACTAACCAATGTGGAAAGCCAAGCATGTGGATTGCAGGAAAATCAAATAGTTCAAAGCTCAAAAAGGAACTACATCATCTTATGAACCTACGCCATAAGCCCTGGCAAGTCAACCTCTAAAGAAGATGTTGAATCTTCAAAATAAAAAAAGTAGTGGCACAGCCTCAACGAGATGCATGAACTCAACAGCTTTATCAACCCATCTATCATCCAGCCCCTTAGAGTTACCACTTGGTTCCTTCTACTCATTTCCCATCTACATCAACTTCTAAGAGATAAGGGAAAATGAGAAACTCGTGGAGGAAATAAAAAAAATTAAGGGAACTACTCTCAAGCTCCGCATTAGTTTTTGGCTCAATGTTTGTAGCTAACCCAAGCAAGTCCTTTATTTTAAATAAAATTAGGTTAATAACCTCTGTGTCATTAATAACTTTCATGTTTTTAGAATTTGAGTGGAGGATAAATAAACGAAGATGATAAGAATACAAAGAACTTGGTTGACCGTTTCAAGTTAAATGCTATGAATAACTTGGTTGAACTTTTGAAGAACTTTGCAAGTGATTTAGATTGAATGCTATTTTAATTTTGTTCATGTTTTCAATTCAATGATGACAAACAAAGAAAGGGGATTCATTTAGGAGATCAATGGAAAAAATTTTGTACTAAAACACTTTTTTTATATTCAAATATTTGATTAATCAAGTTTAGGATTTATTTTTTAAATCTTTTGTTAATTTTATAAGGCTAAATTCATAAAAATGAGGGGAGCATGCACTAAATTGGTATTGAGGCCACATGGGATGGCACCATCCAGACATCAAGGCCTGTCCTAGCCTAGGTGATGTTAGCATGGCATGATGAGGCTCAATGGGCTATAATAATCTTTATGGTATATCTTCTATGAAATTCCCTAAAGACCGGATAACAAATTATCTAAAGACTCTTGTCTAGATAACAACTTATCTTGATGAATTCAAATAGGCCTATTATAAACATACATAAAGACTTGTTGATTAGAATCATGAACTATTCAAAGATGAAACCATAGAAATTACTAATTTGGGAACTTATCAAAGGTGAACATGTAGATAACTGAATTAAGTTAGCTATTCTATTGATCAAATATTCATCACTTGCAAGCATCAAAAGGGTACAAGTAGCAAAAATTTATCTTTTTTGGCTAAAACTTATTTGGATTATGCAAACTCATATTTAGATTGCAGTTAAACCACTTGCATATTCACATTTCTTGGAGAAAATTTATTACATTGGGTGAGAGAAAAATCAAGGCAGTATCCTAATCTTTAGTAGAGGCAGAGCTCAAAGGCATTGCCCAAGGCATTCTGAGGGAAGGAAGATGTTGTGTAGGGCTCAGAGCTCGGGTACGTTGAGATGGCGGAAGAGCTCAGGGAGGTGGGCATTGGTAAGCTTGGTGCGCTTGGAAATCTCCCGCTTCTTTTTGGGCTTAAGCTTGGGAGGCAGAATACCATGGACTTGGGCCATGGCACGACGACGGGCTGTGTTGGTAGCAGGACGCATCCCATTCTTCTGCAATTCTCTCTCGATGTCTACCATGTCCCTTGGCAGCTCTATTCCTCTGAATAACAGCTTCAAATCTTCGTCTACTTTTATCACTCCTACCCGAGGATCGTTCGGGTACACTGTGTCCTCTTGCGAATCTATGTTTGACAGCAGCCATACTTCTCCCTCGCCTTTCAGTTTCTGCCATTATTCCAACATCATCAGTTTCTCTGTTTAACTGGTCTTTTCCCTATCTCTCTTTTTTCCACTTTCTTATCTTCCCACTCGTTCCCACAGTCTCTCTCTTGTCACCCCATTTTCACAATTATATCTCTCTCTACCTCTCTCCCTTTACAAGATCATCAGTTTCTCTCTCGTTTCAACCCTCCCTCTCTTTCCACCCTTTTAAAATCCATCTCCGTCCATTTTTGTTCTTCTACTTCTCCCTCTCTTTACCCTCTCAGGAACTTGTCAGATAAATAAAAAATTCCCACAACATATGTTTGGTCATCTTTTCCATCTATCTTCTCCATCTTTCTATCTTTTTATATCAGCTCCATCTCTTTACATTGTCACCCACTCTTTCCCTTCCATCTTGTTCCTCACTGACAGTCACTATAATCCATCACTCTTTCTCTTGCCTCCATCCGTAATAACAGACATTCCTTCTCTCCCTCTCTCTACACCCGTACTTTCTCCTCCATCTAGCAGACAACCCTCTCAGTCTCTCTCTCTTTCTATCTCACCAACTTCCTAACCCCCTTCCCTAACATAAACCAAAATTTGCAAAATGGGGGAGGAGAAATGAATGAAGAAGAAGAAAAAAGAACAGACCTGCAAATCTTCCAAGACTGCAGGGTAGGAATCCTTGAGGTCTACCACAGCAATGCCATCTGGAAATTTGCGCACAAAGTCTAACAGCTCCTTCTTGTTCTTGAGGTTGTGCTTCGACTGTGAATTCATGGCCAATTCCCATCAGTTAGATCACTGATTCCAGAAGCACAAATCATGAAAGAAAAGACATTACCTTGTAGGAGAAACGATAGCCATCATAGCTGACTTTATGATTGTTCTTCAAGCTCTCAAAAACAGTCTTGTTGGCAATTACATCAACATAGCATGCTTCATTTATCTGCTCTGGCGTAAAAGTCTGCCTTGTCTGAACAAAACCATGAGTCAACAGAAGATTTCTTACATTATTATAATAACTAAGGGTTGTCTGGTCATTGCACAGTTATTTAGGGGTGAAAACATATTTCGTGATTATCTAAGAGTGATCATGATTTTCAAGATTGCATGACCACATTATGAGCTTATCTCTCCCTCTCTGAAGAACGATTTCATTTCCAATCTTACCTGAAGGAGCAAATCAATGACCCGTTTAATCTGCGCACCAGCCGGGGATTTGCGAATGGCGTTGATATGCTGAAGTCTTTCCGTGTCACTCGAGAATTTTCACAGGAGCAACTGGAACTGAAGGCGATGGAGCTGCCCTATGAGAGGGCCCTGATGTTTTATTGAAGGATGAAGGTCGGGAGATGGTGTCGGTGAGTATAGTCTGACATTTCTCTTGCTGCTGCTTGAACTTGTTCAACTGACTTTGGAGTGACATTTTGCTGATTCTAGAGAGATGAGTGAGACTAAGATGAAAGTGCATTCACCAACCGGGTGCAAATCGTATAAATTGCTTAATGGAAAAATGTCATGAATAAATCCAACGAATTATTAAGATGGTTTTTGCCACTATATAAAACATAAAAAGCCCCCTCTTTCTCAACATTAACACAAAATTGTCATTCTTTTTTTCCTTATACATCATTTAAGATGTAGACAGTTTATTATATGTATATGAAACAAAAAATAAGAAATAGCAAGAAAATTTCATGATATGATGGATTGAGTAACGCAAACATGGGTGGGAATCCAATGCCCCGAAAACCTAGGGTTCCTCAGCAAGGTTCGTCCACGGAGGGTGAGACAGGGCCTAAGATCAGGCCGAAAGGAAATAATGATGTGGAAAACAAGACAGGGCTTTTGTACAATGACACTGTACAATGATCGTATAAATTTCATAACTAAATGTTATGAAATTTGATTTTCAAAAAGTTGAGAAAAATAATATTTGATATATATCTAGAAACATGGATGACGAAGATGAGAGAGACGAAGAGTTATCCAGATCGAAAGGCTTTTCAAGAGATACAGTATCGCATGCGGAAGTACCTGTGCGATTCTTCGAATTCCAGAAGGAGAATGAAATCTCGTCCGCCGCCGGGTCTCTTCCGCCGTCTCGCAAACGACACCCTCGAATTAGTTCTCTTTCTCTCTCCGGAGGTTTTATAGGACGCGAACAAGGCTGAAGTCCATTGTCGGGTCGGGTCCGCGTTCGACGGGCCCCTCAAACCGGTTGGAAAGATCCGACGGGTCGAAAACTAGAACAAAAAATAAAAGATCAAAAATGAAAAATTCCTATTCTTCCGCTTCAGATTTTTCGAGAGATCCCCGATTTCTTCGGCTTTCTCCGAGGTCTCCCGATATCGAAGTTAAGCCCTGTCGCTATCTTCCGGAGAGTTCTGATGAGAGAGAGAGAGAAAGAGAGGAAGAGAGTCATCGAAGACAGGGAAAGTCCAAGGAGAAAGGAATTTTGGAGACGGAGACTACGACTTCAACTAGCAGACATGCAGGAAAATTAACTGTCTCTTGTTGGAAACCTTCTTTTTCCTTCCTCATTAACAGCAAAAGAACAACGATCTAGGAGACATTCCCTCCTACTCTCAATAACAGAAACAGAAACTGGCTAGAAGGAGGACATGAAAGAGACCCAAGAGACTTGCTCCCGGCAAGAAAACAAAAACTTCATCTTATCGATTTCTGGTTTCTTCGTCATCGTTATCTTCTTCTTCGACAGCCCAAAGAGGATTAAAACACCGGAGATCAACGGTGAAAAGTAGACTCTTGGGTCCGCCAGAAGAGGAAATCAGAGAGGCCGCGGAGAGGAAGCCAGCGATCTTCTCGGCGTGGACGCTCATCTGCGCGGTGGTCTTCCATTCGACGGATGAGAGCACCGTCTGAGTTCTATTGAATAGAGTGAGAGATCCCCTAGAGAGAGAAACAACGGTGCTTTACCCGGCATGAAACAGCAGAGCGGCCCTCTTCGTTTTATACAGTTTAGTTTAATAAATATTTAAATCCAAAATAAACTCAAATTATATAAGAAAATAAAAGTAAATAATTTTATAGTGCATCTAAAAATAATATTTATTATTTTATATTTAAAACTCAAATAACATCTCAATTAAAATTATTCTAATTATTTCAAATTCAACTTTTGATTTATATATGACTAACCCTACAAATAATATATTTTGAGATTTTCAATATAAATTGTATTGAATGATGAATATGAACTCAAAGTATGATAACATTCATAAGAATGGTTTAAATAGTATCTTAAAATGTTCTAATAATCCTATAATTACATGTAAATATTACATGTTATCAAATCTCCCCTTATTTATGAACTCTGGGGGTGCCGAGCTACACCATGTGCTCTAAGAGATCTAGAGTACATGAGAACTCCCTCATAAAACATTACCTTCATTAGGTACTGTGTGCTTATAATCCTTCATTTTTGTGTGACTCATGAATGACTTAGGGTATGATTGATTCTCAAACTTTAATAGATCACTCAATTTAGTATTGATGCAAGTAGGAAATCATTGAGAACACTTTCTACAATATTTTGATTACATTAGCCAAGGATTTAACTACATCTCATTCCTTGAGTCAATCTCATCTTATATCAAAGACAAAAAATCTCATCTTGACCACTCAATTACCTTAGAGGACTTCACGTCGTATCCAATATATGGTATTTTTTATATCTTGAGCCTACGATTTGCAAGTCACAATCAAACCACGATCATCCATCCACAAAATGTCTTTGGTGTCTCAAGTTAAAGGACTACGTGCATAACCATGACATCAATAAACCTATTAACAGTTTAGTATAATACCATTCAGTGATATATATATAAATAAATTCAATGAATTCTTTCTCTAGAGTGCTAACATGTATGGCTCTATAGTCCAATAATGAGAGGTTTTTGATTTTGATCAAATTAATCAAGCATTGGGGTTTGAGAATTTTAGTATAATTATATATTTCAATAGCTAACTCAAATATATTTCTTACTTATCTAAAATCACACAAATCAGAGTTGAATAAATGGAGAAATCAAAGAAAGAAGTTCAAGAGAGAAAATTGTAAGAATTGAGAGAGAAAGTGACAAAAAACATAAAACTATTTTTAATCTACAATTCAAAATGGAAATCTAATGCTAAATGAAACTATAAATAAATTGATCCAACTAATTACTAGATCAAGGGCTTTTCATTTTACAATTTTAAAGTGGAATTTTGAAGCTCAAGCATTGAAGTCTCCCAAATTTTTCATCAAAATCTTGATTGCAGATGTTCAATGGATATATAAATGGGTTTAAAACTAGAGATTCAAGGAAACAACTGTTCACATGTTCTGATCAAATGAAAATCTCTAATAATATCTATTTTCATGAGGAGAGAATATAAAATTAGCAAAATTGGGCCTAGTCATCCTCTAGCCTTTTAAGATGCAATGGACAGCTAAGATTACAAGATAACGGGAGAGCCATTACTTTATTAAGTTTTATCCATTGGATCTTAGATGGAAAATCTAGATTGTGACATGTCGTCTCTTTAGAAATGGAAGGGCTTCATTTCATTTTGGCCATTACAACTCCTATGATCAACTACCAAGATTCATTGCAAAAGTAAAACCAATCCACAATTCATAAGATGCAGCCACATACCCTGCCCCTTTTAATTGAAGATGAGGGGTTGACACTAAATCTCGCCCCCTCCCAGATCCAACTCTCCGAAGCATATACCACATCGCCTATAATATGATAACAAAAGACATAAGCTTAATCTATATAGAGATCAATAATGCATGACACGCGAGTGCGGCGTGTGCTATGCATGGCATTGTGGCAACTAATGATATGTGATCATATATTTCAAAATAAAACTCTTTCTATCCAAATTTTCTTCATTAAATAATCTATAATTTTAAGTCGTTTAGTTTAAGAATATTATAAAAAAATTGTGTCTAAATTCAATAAATTCACTTTAAAACTAAAAGTAGATCACACTCAAGGTTCATTTAAAATTATTTTTCTTATTTTTTTATTTATTATTCACAATTGTATTCATGTGAATATTAGAAACTTAAAATCTCATAAAAATAAGGCCAAAATTAGATGAATTTTGATGTTTGAAAAGACAAAATTATGAATTATGCAAATTTAAGCATTAACATAATGCATTTTAAGATTTTAAGACATGTGCTCAAATATAAGAACATGTATCATATACCTATGAATTGTGCCCTCAAATTCATTGATAATCATATAATTCCAAAAATATTGCATGCTATCAATAATATTCCCCCTCGTTCATCACAATCCCCTTTCACGCTAAGAGAGTAAATTGTATGAGAGAACTATATGCATTAGAGATAACATGCATTTCATGCATTAATATCATGCATTTATGTACTTATTATTTAAAATATAATCATAAATACATGTTATCATGTTCAAAAGTTTTTTTTTCATAAATTAATGACACTTTATGAGTATTAAATGACATTGATTCATCAAGAAGATATTCTTATGAAATTTCTATTTATTTCCCAGTTAAAATTCCTTTATTGATGTAAAAATGTGTACTATGTCATTAATTTTATTGAATAAATTGATTTCTATGATGAATTTGATATTTTTGTGGATTTTTTGGAAGTTTTTGGGAATTAATAAAAATAAAAATCATTAATAAAATATTTTTGAAAAAATAATACAAAAATAAGTAAATTAATTATTTTATTTTTTATAAATAATAATAAACTCTCTTTCTCTCGGCACCCTCTCTCACGCGATAGAAACAATGTTTGTCACACAAGAGGCACGCCTCCTCTATGCCCTCTCCTCATTCACTTCTTTGCATCACCACCCTCCTTTCGTTCTCCACTTCCCTTGCCGCCACATCCTCTTCTCTTCCAGCTCCCTTTTTCCCTTTTCATGTATCTCTTTTTCGTCACCTCTCTTCCTCTCTTCTTCTTCCATCCCCGTCTTCTTCCCTCTATCTTTCTCTCTCGAGAAACAGAAAAAAAAAATTACGTGCAAGGCTTCTTCATATCTTAGTGATAAAATGCAATTTTAACACATAATTATATGATTATTAATGTAAATTTAGGCATAAAACATTTCATTCTTATTCATGTTATCATATTTTGAGTGCATATCTATCATTTCATGCAATTTTAAGTAATAATCTCAAAATTCACCATTTTAGGGATAATTATGTAGATTCTTTTTTTAAGAATATATTTTAGAGTAGATTTTTCTCATTTTTATTTGAGATTATAATTAGTTTTTAATTTTAAAAAATAAGAGAAAATACTTTTTATACACTCATTTATTTTTCTAAGTTTTAAATTCTAAAAGAAATGAGTGTATGTTTAAAATAAAAATTTCTGCTCTTGTTATTTATTGAATTTGACTTTTTATAATGATAGATAATGTAATTTCTGATCTAATGAAATAAATTTGGATTAACTTAGAGTTGTGTTTTAAAATTAATGAATTTTCTAATTTTTAGTGATTTTTCTAGACTTTTTCTGATTTTTTTATGAATTTATTTGGATTTATTTTGAATTAAAAAGGATAATAAAAATCAGATTTTACTATGTGCTAACGTGCTACTAACGTGGCGCGAGCAAAAAGGGGGGCGTCGCCACGTGTCGACGTATAAACACGCCACATGGTGCACACATATGTGCGCGCGAGTGTGTATGTGTGTGTATGTGTGTGCTCGTGTGCGCGAGTGTAATTAGAGAGATTAAGAATCCTTTTTAGGATAACGATATCTCTCTAAATACATACACCTTATATACCTTTTGGATTCCCTTAATTTATGTCATGTGGAACTATCTTTTTGTTTCAATATGTGCAGTGACATGGCATTGCGTGGAGGGTTTGATCGCGCGATTTAATCGTGATCGTCAATCGTCACTTAAGTGAAGGGGTACGTGGCGCACTTTGGTTCATCGGTGAATCATTTTTAAATGATTTAATCTTAGTCATTCATCTAAGGAGTTATAATTGTTGAGATTAAAACCGTTCCAAATGCACCCAAAGCGTTAGATCAAGATCAAACATAGAGCGTTTTCTAGTGTTACTTCTTCATCGATGTGGCGAGATCTCAGCGGTCCATCTCCGATCAAACGGACATGACTTAACTATAATGATTTCCATATAAGTGTTCCACCATAGCCGTTGATCAAAGATTAAACACCAAATCCAACGGTTACACCCAAATTTGTCTATTTATACACATGTTCTTCGACAAAAAATGTATTCTTGGATTTTTCAAGTAATCTAACTGTCTAGACACCACAATCCTTAAATCTCTTGATTCCCTTTTCTTCTAAATCAATTTATGCGTTCAAGAAGTGTTTGAAAGTGAGATTTCGTTGAGAGAATAGTGAGAAATCTATTCTTGAATGCCAACGATCGTCTTCGAATTCGTGGAATGAAAAGCTTTTGATTCGACAAGAAATTTAACCAATTTGAGCTCTATCCTTGGTTAAAAATTATGTTTTTGTCCTAATATTTCTTCCTATAACATTAGATTTCAATTTCAAATTATAGATTTAGTCAATTTTATTTTTAATTTCAATTTTCTCTCTCTTCATGATTCGAATTTCTCTCTAAACTTCACTCGTTGATTTCTCTACGAATCTTGATCCAAATTCTGTGATTTTTGATTCCGTGAAATTTGATTTCGATTATCTTTCTAAAATGATCAAAATCCCTAATTTCTCACATCATTTTATTGTCTGATTTGATCGAATTTCAAAGAATACCTCAAAAATACCTTAATTCTCCATGGATTCGACCCGTATTCACCTCTATACTATCTAATTCATGATTATTTCTCTAAATTGTGAGTTTGGAAATTTTTTAACGCATATTTGCATGTTTTCAAAGACCTCGCAGATTCACTTCGTCACTTAGCTCCTTCCATGCCCTCTCATTTTCCCTCTTAAGTCTCTCCTCTATGCATGCATGCGTGCGTTAGAGCGAGGAGGAGATCTCCTCCTATTCTCTTCCCCCTTTTGTCTCTTTCTTTCGTTCGCCAATAGAAGTGACCATCCATGTGCACAGCTGGCGCTCATGGCACAGCTGTGGCACGCAAGGGAGAGCACCCAACGCGCAGAAATGGTGCACACTTTTCAGGTACTTTAGCACTCGCCAAGATGTTGTCCCATGATGCGCAGTGTCACATGGAAGCAATCCCCATAGCATGCCTTCGGCAGGATGCTCAGCGTATACAGTAGCATCTGTCGAACAAGCACCACATGGTAGTTATTATAGTACCTTGTCGAGCGAGCGCACGCGTGGCATGTGCGATATGCGCACACATCTTGGCAGGAACTGTAGTATGATTTCATATTGGCAGGTACTATAGCACAAATTATAATGGAAATAACATGAGCATGCGTCACTTAGAGAAGCATGATTTCTAGATTTGGATAACTATGCATCATAAAAGGTGTAATGCTTTATGAGATTATGTGTCAAATCTTATTTTCATATCCTCACCTCAAAAAGCGTTTGTAATGATAAAATATATTATTTCAAATTTGTCAACTTTCGAATTAAGTTGTTAATTACAACAAAGAATTGGAGTATCATCTGGATTATTGAAGTTTATTTTTGAAAAAAAATAATTTTTTTAACTTATTTTCATATTTCATAATTTACTAAAGAGGTAGATAGTTATTGACACTTCTTGAGTTTTTATTTACCTTACTTTTTTTTTAGCGAAGATAACATAGTTAATCTATTTTTATTTATTTAATGTAACATTTTTTAGCCATTTTTTAACCCAATGTATGGATAATTTATTTTTAATTTTTTAGTTTCCCTAATATAAGGATTATGTATTTTTATCTAGTTTTAATAAAAATAATAAGGATTATTTATTCACCTAATAAGACTTATTATTTTCATGTATTTTTATGGGGGTTCTATATTTTTTAAGCCTTTAACAAAACAATCGAGGTGGGTCAGCGGTATTGGATTTATTTCCTTCACTGATGACCAAAGATTGAATCCTATTAGTGCCAATTTTAAAACATGTAATTTCTTGTTGGGAATAGTTCCACATTGGGGGGAAAAAATTAATTGATCTCTTCTCTTTATATGGCTCATACTTCTCACATGTGCCCATGTCGGTTAGCCATATTTCGTTCTAACATTAATTTGACTGACTATTTTATATTATAAAAATGTCGATTTCAGAGGGAGTTTTTTGCAAAATGCATTGTGGCTACAAGATTTTGATATTAGGATCCAGATGCATATAGAAGCATCAAATTCTTGCCGATGTTGTTAATTAGTGAAAACACCATTTGCATGGGGTTGTATGTGTCAGGATCATCGAGAGAGCAGTCATTTGTGTAATATTCTTGCACATTCATGTCACCCATTTGAAGCTTGAATAGACATTCATACACCTCAAAAGTACAAGAAATCTTCTTTTATGTATGTACTAGTGGTATAAAATCTATCATATCTTGTTTTATATAAAAATTCTTGAGACAATAAACAAAGATTAGGTTTGATGGTATTAAGTATGCAAATCGTGATGATTTGTTCATTAATCAACGCGAGAGAACAACAACAAAAAATGACGATTGCTGTGAATTTATCTCAAATAATTAAATAGTAATTATTTTGACTTAAAGAATCTCATATTTATTGGACTAAACTTAATTATAAAAGGCTCAATTTGTACTTTCTCACTAAACTTACGCAACAGATAAAGAAAATGTAGATAGAGAAAGAGAAAGTTGTGTTAATAAATATCTTCTGATGAAGCTGAACTATCCAGACATGTACATGTACCAAAGTGAACATATGATTAACATCAAATCTAGTCTCGAAATTCTTCATTTTTTAAAAAAAATTGAATAGAACAATAATGATGTGTGTCATGATATTTTGAAATTTATATTTAAGCTCCAAATGCACTGGGCATTTAAGTATGTCAGTAAACTTATAAAATTGTATGTCATTTTGGATGAACAATTTGCCTGAAATATGAAAACATTCATCAATGCAAAGAAATTTAAATATGGTTAGTTCAAGCGGAAGCAAAGATATAGACATAGATGCATTAACATGTAATTTTAAATATTATTTAATGATTTGTACACATCAAGAAACTTACATACGCATGCATATGTGTACATATATGTACAAGTGTTCGCCAATTTCCTAGTCTTGACCTGATCCGACAACGTTTGTGCACTACTGGAATGAGAGAGAAACAGATGGAAAGAAAAATTATAGATAGAAAATAAAGAGACCACATCACTCCTGAGACAACATGAAATAGCTATGGATGGGACTCGGTGAATCCTTTATGTTAATGGTTCTTGGGAATTGCCTAAGCGAGAAAGATGTAGGTACGCATCAGTTCCTGCAACAGGCAATAAGACAAAATCTTTAATCAATGATATTAAAAAAAAACAAATGAAAAGTTTTTTTTAAGAATAGTAATAAATATTATTTTCAGCCAGAAAAAAATTTGACAAGATATTTTTTGTCGATATCAAGAATATTTACTAATTGAGCTATCGTTTATCTTATTGAAAAATTAATACATATATAGCTAGTCACTAATATTATAATAATTTTAAGGATGATCTTGAATCTATGCCTTATTATTTAAACAAGTATGTTTTTCTAAGCTAAACCAGATAAAAATACCTTATCTGATTTAAAACCACACTAAAACATCCATTATTCATTTAAAAAGTGATTTAACGAATTTGTATTCTTGTAAAACACTAGATCTTATCATGCACTTTGACAAATGAATGCGTAGATAACTATAATGAGTATAAGGCGACTATACTAACCATATCCTTCCATTGAAATGATTTGAAGATCTCCTCCAAAATACCGTGCATAAAGACGACTTATGGGCAATCCATACCCATATCCAGCCATGGTGATCCTATCGTTGTTGATTTTGTTATGATAGTCCAGTTTAGGAGGCTCTGCGGTGCTATATAGATAGGTGAATAGCCTAGGAAGACCACTCCTCGGTATACCACCACCTTCATCTGAAATCTGCGGGATGAACAAAGGTTAACACCAATGGTTTAGAACACCAAAAAAGATATTAGTTGATTTTAAGTTCTTCTGCATGAAACCCCCCGCCCCCTGGCGGGCGGCCCCTCCCTCTTAAACCTATGCCTATCAAGCATTGATTTCCATAAATTTCAAATACAGAAAATAAGAGTTCGATTTCATCAAGAAAAACATTTAGAAAGTTTTCATTTCCTTTAAATCTGCCTACCATCTCTGGCTGTCTCTTTCAACAACCCCAATTATGGAGATAAGTATGTCAAAAAATTAGATACCTTGATGGTGACGTCCTCGGCACCATCGGCAACTACAATTCTGACCGGAGGAGTTTCTCTGCCGCAGTTCGTGTAACGTTCTTGAACTGCGCGCAGTGAGTTCTTGACTAGTTCAAAAATCATGAAATGAAGATGAGGTGGTACAAACCTGATATGGATAAAAAAACAAGAGTAACTTCATCAGAATTATTATTTCTTCTATGAGTCAAACATCGTAAGGTACAAGGGTTCTAGAGAAATCTCTGATATGGGCCACAATACTAGAAATCTTCTGCTATTCAATTTTTTCCTTACGTATGATATACCTAAAAACTTCTTTTTAATACATCATTGAATAAAGTTTGACATTAAAACCCTTTAATGGAAGTAATAATGGAAATTTCTCATATGAAACCCCCCCCCCCAAACTCCCCCAAAGCGGATTGAGAGAGAGGAGCAGGGAGAACTACAGAGAATCTTAAAATACAGAGAGAGAGAGAGAGAGAGGGAGAGAGGGAAAGGGAGAGAGAGCGATGCAGAAAGAGAGTAACAGAACCAGGCTCTCAACCGACGCCCGCGAGCCGTGTTTTTCCCGGCACGGCCATGTCATTTCCTTGGGTTGTCGCATTCCTAGCATGGCCCACAGCAAGACTGGGCCGTGCATTGGGTCCACGAGTAATGCGTTGACGTGATAAGAAAATAAAATTTGAATAAAAATATGCGTTGACGTCATCTAGACTCTAAATCTCTCTATAAAGGGTTGTCATCCACTCATCCTGACTTTCACATTTTCTCTATCTACTGAACAGTCTCAGCTCTCAACCTAGATTTGATGGTGAAGGTCACGGGGTAAAAGTTTCTCGAGACTGGTTATGCTCTAGCACGAAAAGAGAGAGTCAGAGAGGTAAAGACTTACGGGAAGGTGAAATTGGGATCTCCATAGATTGTAACATCCGGCGCGTCTCCAAAGACTCGCATGCAGACAGCACGGGCATCCTCACTAGCTATCTGTGCTACATTGACCGGTGACATTTTCAGTTTAATTTGGCCCACACATCCGGCTTCCTTTTCTGAATCGTGCAAAGCAACGTGTTGCCCTGTTTTTCAGTCATCCAAATAGATAATCAGCAATTTTTTATATTTCTAGAGTTTTAAATACTCAGATATGGTAAAAAAGCCAACCAATGAGCATGCGGATTCCGATTCTGGACATGTAAAATCTATCAAGAAATTTCTGAATTTCTTCAAGCGGAAACGGCGAACTCTTGCATTTGAATTCCTTCTTTAACTGCTGAACTCCCTGTGCCATTTCGGGTACTACATCTTTCTGTCTGACCTTGATCATCTTAATCATGTCGGTGAAAGCCAGCTCATCGCTAGCATCTATGATCTCTGGGAATGACCGCAGATCTCGGAATGATTCCTGGTACCAGTCTCTCACCTTGCAGGAGCAGAAAATTTATATGAAGAAAGAAAATGAAATACGGATAATTATGTTCAACCGGTTCAATACAATCTCGAGCTTGGAAAAAATACTAGGGCTTTAAATGAGTAATCAACTAAGGAGAAAAAATCTTTTAAAAATATAACTTTTACGGAAAAGGAGCTAAAGGAGTATCAGATTGCATCTCTGGTCTCTCGGAATGACCGCATATCTCCAAATAAGTTCAAGTACCGGTCCCTCACCTTCAAAATCCATAGAGATGACTTGAAGGAAAAAAGTTTTAAAAATGGCTGTTTATATTCCACAGGTTCAATAAAATATCCTAAAAATTTTCTGTTCGAAAAAAAGTTAAAGAAAGAGTAATCAATACTAGAGTCAAAATCAGGTGAAAAAATACTAAAATTCTCAAAATATCAGTAAAAAAAACTAGAGTCCGAGGAAAAGGAAGCTCATCGCAAAAAAATTATACACTGAATTCCACAAAATGTACGTAGATAATTATAATCCATGCCGCAATCCACCAAAACACTTTGATAGAAGCCTTCGAAAATATAAAATTCACAAATCTAAGAACAGTTAAACCTTGAGAAACGCATTCTGGTCGGAGAGACCGTAGGAGAGATGATCAAGCTCGAGAAGTCTGCGCGCGATCCGGATCTGAAGCTCTTTGTGCAAGAATTGAGCGGCGAGCATCAATTTGAAGTCCGTCGGCTGGGATCCGAAGTCCATCATCTGCCGGAGACCAACTCCTGTCTGCTTCATTCTACCGAATCTCTGAACCTCCTCCGCCGCAACTCTCCCCGCCGCTTCCACCGCTCTCTTAGCTGCCATCATCTCTCTCTCTTGCTGTTTCTTGCTCTTTCTCTCTCTCTCCCTGTTTCTCTCTCTCCTGCACAAGGTTCGAGAGCCGAGAGGTTATACGCTCAAAAGTCTCTCTCTCCTGCTCATTCTTGCTGTGTGTCGCTCGACTGTGGAAGAACGTAAAGAAGAGCATGCAGTGGAGACGGGAGAGAGGAAGCCTGACGTGGAAGGAAAATCACGACGCAGACCGTTGAAATCGCTCTGTAACTACCAAAAATTGACAAAATTTATTTATATTCTTAATATTGAAGATGTACCCTTTTGATGACGAACCTGATTGCATTTCGGGCTCTTCTGTGACTCTTTGCTCATGAGGAGCAATATCTAGGCAGAATGGTTTATATTTGTATTGATGGAAAACTTCGGGGCTAAATGTAATTTTCCATTTAAGAACCCTTCTCCGCCACTTCTTCCCGTCTTCTAGAGACCCATCACTACAGAAATTTATTTTTATTGACGATATACCCTTGTGTACAATTCCCGATACTGCAATGTCTTGCGGGTTTCCCTCGTTGAGGTTAAAAAACAAATATACAAAGAAACTTGGTTTATTAGAAATATATCAAAGTCAACAGTGGGAAATGAGGTAAAAGTCTGCTTCCTTTCAGCCACGTAGCGAGTCCACGGTTTTCCGCTGCTTACGTCGACCCGCAGTCCATCCCGGAGGACCTGGACATCTACTGTCAGTTCTCTCCCAGCAAGATAGACACGAGTCAAAGTCAATTCTTTGAACGCCGAGACGTAAAAACAAAAGTCAACGTCATGCGAAACGGTAGAGAGAGAGAGAGTTATACACCAAAGTCAACGTCCACCGGCGAAAATCATGTGCTCCACACGTCTCGTCGGAGTTCATCACTCATTTTGATGGAGATCGAAGAATCGGAATCAGATTCTGAAGACTGATTCAAGGGTCCTGAAGTGAACGGGAGTGGGGTCCATTTGAAAATCGAGGTATCTGACTCTCCTCTTTCTCTATCTAGACTTGAAAGTTTCGTCATTCAAGGCATGATTTCTGTCCGTGTGTTAATAATGATGTGAACATGGAGATAGAGAGAGAAAGGGGATGTGTGGTTTCCGTGCAATCGGGAAGTCTCGCTTGACGTCGACAGTTTTCTGATGAGACGCGACCTCTCTCATCAAATGTTTGATTCTTGTACGCGTAAATTATTTCTGATTATTTTTTATAGTACAATCAGTGAATCGGTCTCTCTCTCTCTCTCTCTATGATGCGATCAGTGATCTGATGGTAGGGATCTGATTGGATCAACAAGATGGAATCCCTTGATCCAATCATATACAGAAATTTCATTTACAAACAATAGTGGTCGTCAAAATTAAAACCAATGGCCAGATATTGGCCAAGTCAGTCGGAGTCATCGATGTGATCTACAATCTGGATCAACAGGGCATTTCTAAAGATCATCAATGGATCCGGCGATTTGAGCATCCTTTCCAAACTCTCCCAATTGATTATTTTTCCCCGTTTGTCTCGAGTATCACCATTTCGCATGAACATCATATAAGAGGGCAGAAATATTCCAAAATTTAGTCTTGGTGTGTGGAAACCCCAATGGACTAGAGAAAAATTTGGGGTGACCCTTGAGTCCCTAGCTGCTTAGGGTTAAAGTACGAGTAAAATTCAACCAACTCTCTCTCTCTCTCTCTCTCTCTCTCTCTCTCATATATATATATATATATATATATATATATATATATATATTCCCCCAACATCCTTTTTTAGGGTTGGGTTTGAAGGTCCAGCAATTTAGGAGCCTAATGAATAAATTGGGTCCATGTGAAGACTCAAGCATGGGTTGAAAATTCAAATAAAAATCATGCTATATTTTTATATACACTACACAAATAACTATGTTCAGAATCCTAATCTGATACCCTTTTTTGTCAAATGACATTAAAAAAATCATTAATAACCCTGGAGACCTCAGACAAATGTTCAAAAGCCACTAAAATGTGCTTTTTTATACAATAATTCGAGTATTTATTTTAGTCCATATTGAGAGAGATTTGAAATTCTAGAACTTATATTATCAATGGAGAACATAATCACTCAACAAATACTCACCCTTTGTCAAGGTAGATCTGCATAGGGAATGGAACGTAAAATGCAATCAATGAAATGGAAACCATAGAATACAAAACTTTTTGTATGGATTTCTTGCTCTCCACGAAAGGCATATATGTTGGCAATGTCAAGTGTAAATGAAAAGAGAGAAAATAAGTGCTCAAATGAGAGAAAATCTTTGAGAATTTTTTAGAAAATTTTTTCATCGATATTATATTTTTGAGGGACAACTAAGACCTTGGCATGGCACCTCGCATTCTAGCATGACTAGAACGACCTAGTCATTTGCATGCAACACACTTGGCATGCTTGATATGCTTTCCATGTAGAGGACATCATGATTGTCACGACAAATTTTGTGCCACACCACAAACATTGTGCACCGTCTAACTTGGAAAGCACTTGGTCCACATGATGATGCACATGCGTGATGAGAATGTGTGACATAGACAAATGTAGTGGTGTCTGCAGGGCCACAATAACCACTAGTCTCTATAGCAACAATTTTATTGTGTGTTTCTCGGGCACGAGTGACGAGACAAGACCGCGAGGTCGTTAATTTCACACGGTATCGCATCAAAAATAATTCCAAACTTATCAATTTGATGAAAATGTATCGAATTGAAGGGTATAATGGTAAATAAGGGTCGAATCCATAGGGAAATGAGGAATTTCTTGATGTAATCTTTGAAATTAATCAAATCGGATGAGAAATTGATGGTAGAAATTGGGGAAAATGATATATTATGAAAGATAACTTCAAAATGAATCCAAGGAATCAAAAATCATCGAAAATGATCTTGATTTCGTGGAGAAATCAAAATTTGAAGTGGAGAGAAAATTTCGGACGTGAAAATTCACGATTTTAGCTAAAATTTGATGAAATTAAACCTTAAATCTTAATCTAAACGAAAATTAAACCTAAATGGAAGATTAGGAAGCAAAAACCGCTTCCACTAACCCACGATTGCGATCAAATTAGCGTGATTAAGCCTCTCAATCACCGAAAATAAGAAGAACGCGATCGTGATGTTCAAGTGGCGATTTCTCCTTCGTTTCTCCACCAATTCTTGACTTCAATCCCTCCGTAGATGCGGAAATGAGAGAGGAAGAGGATGGAATCAAGAGACTTGAGAGGGGAGGTGTCTAAGCAGATCAAATTTCTTGATTTCCAACTCGAATGCTTACAATCGTCAAAGAACAAGTCATTTTATAGTGTTTTTGGGCGTAACCGTCCGATCGTTTCGATCGACAGTTACGATGGAACGGTCCATCATGGACCGTTTCAAATAAGTTGCAACCGTCGGATCGTGATGGACGGCCTGGATTTGATCCGTAGATAAGCGTTTAAAAACGCTCTCGATCGCGTCCTTTGAATCTTGATCCGACGGTCCGGATGCTCCCCGCGCGGTTCGATCTGGACCGTTATAACGCCTTTTAATTGACACGTGCGCTTGATGGACTTTGGTGGACCGCGCGTCCATTCGATCGACGCGCGTTGATCGATCATCCATTTGATCCGGCGCTCCTCATCAAGCCACGTCACCTGTATTTTAACACATCGTGTGGATTAGTCCGACACAGAATAAAATAAAGGAGATCGTCGGGTTTATAAGACCTGACGGTTTAGAAGGTTTGAAAACCCTTCCGATATACGGAAGGTTGAATACCCATTATATACTATAAAAATAATAATGAATATATGCATACGTCGCGTAGGCGCCGCGTGGGCTCGCGTGGCGTTGCCACGTGGCCCAGAGTGCCACGTCGCATCCACGTGGGACCCGCGCGAAATCTAAATCCCTTTTTTTATTTTTTATTTATTTTAAAACGGTTTTAAATCAAAAATAAAATTAGAAAAATCTGTAAAAATCCCTGAAAATTATAAAATTCATAACTTTCAAAATATAACTCCAAATTAATCCAAATTTATTTCATTTGATCTGATATTTAATTATATATTATTCTAAAAAGTCAAATTTAATAAATAATAAGAGTTTAAATTATTATTTCAAAAATACATTCATTTATTAAGATTTTAAACTTTAGAAAATGAAATAAATGTTTATAAAAATGATTTCTCTTGTTATTTTAATTTTAAAAACACTTATAATCTCAAGAAAAAGATGAGTTATCAAATTATTAAATTCTAATTTATCAAAATTAACCCTAAATTAAAGTATTTTGAGATTATAATGAATTTTTCGTATAATAATAGAAAAATACATATAAGTATGATAACATGCATGTAAATGAAATCATTTATGCCTTAATATGTATCAATGATCATATTTTATCATGTTAATTTAGCATGTTATCAACGAGGCACGATTGAAAGATCGTATGTGTCCTATCAACCAAATCATACTCCCATGTATCTAGTTTATATTCATTGAAATAAAAAAATTTCATTGTCATTCCTGTATGACATTTGTAATAAAGTTCATGAGCATTTACAATGATTAAGTCAGAGATGATCAAATCATAATACAAAAATTACTAAAATTTAAATATATATTCTTATTATTCTTATTTAAGGGATATTTGAGACGGCTATCAAAATATCCAAAAAATAGCATTCTATAATCCAACTCGTATTAAGAGTATGGCTAATCTTATAGTTAATAGTGTGGATACAAGGAGGATAGATTGTGTATGATAGTTAGAGAAATGATAGACTAAATTGATCTATATGAATCCATGAATAGTATTCCCCCTAATTATCAGGTGAGTTGATTCATGATATAGTTACGTATGTGATCTTTTGACTTAAGACATCAAAGATATGTTGTTGATGGATAATCATATTTTGACTATGACTTATGAAATCCGCAACCATAAGATCTTCAAAACATCATTTTTTTAGAACAACAATGGGCTAGTAGCTCGACCAATAAATTAGATTAAATAAATCATTAAGTAATTAATATGTATGTTGATACAGTTGACTAATAAGAAGAACCAATAAGTATTATTGGTTCTATAAAATTATTATAATTAGTGAGATATATGAACCTAAATGTTTACATGCACAAGTTGTACAAACACTGGTAAATAGAGACATAATTATAATAATTTTTGTGCAAATTTACTTCCCCGATGTCTATAAATAAGGTGAGAATGGCCACAACTCGAAGTACCCATGCAAGCCTTGTGAAAACTCTCTTCTTTATTTTCTTCTTTATTGAAAAGTAGATCCAACAATTCTGCAATCATGTGGATACCTCTAGAGGATGGACTCTTAAATAGCTTCAAAAACTCCTTTAATGAACCCTATAAGTATGGATTTTAATATATAAAAGATGGTAGGATAATATAGTATTTTGAATATTCGATTCAATATATTTCATTATTTTTGATATTTTGATCAAAATTTTAAAAGCCTATCAAACATCAAATCCTATCAAGTGGCATAAAGGGGATCAAATCCTACTCCACGGATAATATTTTCTCTATCCTATGTTCGCAAACAAATCTAGAGACCCCCTTAAGAGAAAAAAATTCACTAAACCCAAAAACTTTGAAAATTAAATATCTCTACTCCACTCTCATGCACACATCATCAGAGCATAAAAGTCCTTGAAGTAATTTTATGTTCATATAAGATTATTTTCCCTTGCTATAAGAGGATATTGACTCTAAGAATGAAATGTAGTTAAATCCTTATTCAAGATAAGAAAATTATCAAAGAGTTTTTTATGATTTTGATGCAGGACCGGGTGCGAAACCGATCTCACACTGTGATACTAGGGATGAACTAGGGGATGGGGTTACTTTGAAGAGTTCTAATATGATGCAATGCACTAATAATGCAGACAAGCAGAGTACCGTCTCAGGTATCGCCTCCGTGGATCCCGGGGTGCGCCGAGTAGAGTCAGTCCGGGATTCCTTCCGGTCCACGTCCTTGCGGGCGTAGGGCCGTGAGTCGTCGAGGGGAGCTCGACAGTCAACCTGATGGGTTGGACCACGTTCTGAATCCTATCAATGTCGTCTAAACACTCGCCTATACTAAATCCCGATGGCGGCGGAGACGGTGCGGGAAATACTGAAAGAAATATAGACTTCAACGTAAAATAAAGGGGAATGTGTGCCTAACCTGCGGGGCGCGAGCCCGGTCGGTCGTGACGATGGAGGTCTGTTCGTACGTGGCACTGGCGAGTGGCAAAGGATGTTGAGGGAATGATCACCGTGACGCGGGAGAACGACGAGGGGCTGCGTGTGTGTGTGTGCGTGGGGGCCGGGGCAGTGGGCGCGAGTAGGCGCTACGATTGGTGCGCAACTGCAACTCGAGGCCGTCACTGGATGGTAGGTTTGGGCGAATGCGTGTCCAGCTGGTTGATCCCAGCAGATGAACGGAGCGCGGCATAGAGCAGGGCACAGGGGCGGTTGGGCAGTAGCTCTCGGACAACAGTCAATCAGAAGAGCGGGAAGATGAGGTTGATGAGCCCTCACGCGCGCACGACGGGTTTCCAGCGGGAGGGCGAGAGGATTTCGTCCCGTTGTGTGAGCGATGTTGACTGTATTCAGGGGGGTGGACTTTCGGGCGTCGCGTAGTCCGAAAAGAGTCAGCCGGTAGGTAGGGAATGGTATCCTGCTGAAGGCGTTGTGTCCGTGAGAAGGCGTTGACCGAGGTACTAGAGTTCGTGGAGGGGGAGTTTCCGCAAAATGTGCAAACCGGGGGTAAGATGAGGGGTGAGGATCGGCCGAGAGGAGGAGAACGAAAGGGGGTGGAACGGCTGGACAGATTCGGGGGTGTAGGCTGGAAAGTTTGATGAGAATGGGTTTTGAATGGGTGGTGGACGGTGATTGAATGGGGATGGGAAATCGGGGCGAGTCGGGAGTAGATGAGGGGGTGCCGGGTGGAGAGCAGTGGGGTTTTCAGGTGGTTCGTGGGGTGAGTTGACCCGCGAAATTCGCTGGATGAGAGAGAACGTCGTGGGAGCACGGGAGAATAGCGGTCGTCGGGATTCGAGGGGATGTCGGGCAGGAATTGCGGGTGCGGCGAGGGGGAAACGGGCAAGGGAAGAACGGGAAGGAGTGTTGACGGCGATTTCGGGGTGAGGGGGAAGGATGAAATGCGGGGAGAGACTGGGTTGCGGGAGATTGGGGAAGAACTCTGGGGATTTGGCAGAGGGGAGGGAGTTTCCGGAGAAGTGAGGAGTTGGACGGGAGTGGCGGCGGACGGTGATGGTGACGGTGGGGTAAACGGTGCCTTCACGAAGTTGCGGATCACAGGACAGGGGAGGAAGATGGACGGTCGTGGAGTTGAGGGGGAGGGGAGGGGTGGAGCGCGGCGGGCACGGAATAGGTGTAGGAGGGGGATCCCAATCAGATGAATGATGATCGCCGGAAAATGCAGAGGGGAATCAAACTCAGGGATCGACGGGAGGGGAAGGAGGACTTTGGCTGAGGGGAAGGTGGGAGATGGCCAAGAACGTAGATGGAGGAGGAGGAAGAAGAGGGTCCGTGGAGGAGGAGAGGAGGTAGCACAACTTTCCGGCGGCGGCGGCAGCGGCGGCGGCCTGAGGCGGCGGCGGCGGGTAGACTGCACGCTGGGGATACGCAACCAAGGCAAGGGGAGGCGGCGGTCTCAGCGGCGGGCACGGCGGCGGCACGTGAAGGTGCGGCGGCGGAGGCGGCGGTTGGTCTCCTTCCTTGATCTTCCTCGAGCAGCCACTTGAGAGGGAGTTTGCTCCTTTCTTTCTTCAAATGACGGCTAAGGTTTGTGGGGGGGGGGTCCCTTCCCCTCTTATAGAGCCCATAGTGGGCCGAGAGAGGAAAGGGCCCACTTGAGGCCCACAACCCACACCTAACATAATCATAGAAAATAAAAAGGTCCACAAAGAGAAGGGCTTAACGAATGGGATCCCGAAAAAGGGAAGAACCCACCCGAAAGCCTAAAAGGGAGAGAAGAAGATATGCAAAGGCCCGCTTAAACACGTGCGGGCTAATAAAGTTCATAATGAAATAAAAGACTGGACAGATAACTCCACCCGCGCGCGAGCCCTGTGAAATGTGTCGTGGCGAGATGAGGTCCTCACTTGGTATAGTGAAACTCGGCATCCTTCGTCTTCGCCTGTCGAGGGGGCTGGACGCGCGCGGGTGTCGGCTCCTCTGGCGCCGTAGTATCATGCCTTGGTGGCGACGGGGGTCGTACGCCACCAGATTTCCTCCACATATAAATTCTAACTTGAGTAACTAATTAAGGTTTGACCATTTTCTGAACCATAAGTCATTGATGAATCTTAGAAAAATGAAAAATCATATACACATAATTTGATAAGTGCTTTCCAATACACTCTATTTCTCTCATATCACATGGTGTAGCTTGGCACCTATCGAGCTAGCAACTCAACTTGTAGATTGAGTTAAATCGATCATTAATTAATCAATCCAAATGTTTATTAGATTAATAAATTAATAAAATAATTAATTTGGTTGACTAATTAGTATTATTAAGCTTATAGATTTTTTAACTAACAAAATATATTGACCTAAAGGGTCATACATATAGGATGATTGATGGAGAATAATTTTGAAAACATGAACACAA